>MU134524.1:53352-139568 GCA_015039355.1 Ramaria rubella
GGAGCTTTTAATTTCGCTTTTTGCCTTTTTTTCAGGAAGATAATTGAAACCCATCACTAGGTTTCATTCAGGAGTCTATCATACATCTTTGGGTGAGTTTTATGGTCAACATTGCCTGGATTCTGGTACTGAAACCCCTGTTATTTTTTTTTGGGGTGCATTAATTTTCGCTTTTCTTGCTTTTTTAATAGATAATTGAAGCCATATCACTGGGTTTCATCCAGAATTCCATTATACCACTTCAGGTGTGTTTTGCTGTTTCAAATGGCCTGGATCCTGGTACTGAAACTCTGCTGATTTTTTTTTAGGTGCATTAATTTTCGCTTTTTTGCTCTTTTATTTTATTTTATTTATTGGTTTAATTGATTCATTAGATCAAGGTTCAGAACTTTTCCTGATATCTCTTGAGGTGTTTTTTCTGTCAGTTCATTCTTTCTGCATACTGATGTTGAAACACTGCTTCATTCATTCATCCAGCTCTCAGTCAATATGTAGGTTACTTTGACATTTTATTTGACATCTGTGTTACATGCTCTGCTTTTTTCAAGGGCTCCATCTACTCCAGAACGTGATCGTCAGGAGGAGCGTGCTCGAGAGCGTGAGTTGCGCCAGATGACATCTACTACCAATCGTCGAGAATGTGCTGCAGCTGCAACTGCCTCTCGGATGCAGCAGCAGCCTCCCCTCCTCCTCAACCTTTCCCTTTCCTTGCTCCACAACAACAGCCTCAGATGCATTACAATGATCCATTTGCACAGCTTCCAATTGCTGGACCCTCTCATAACCCCAATCCTCAGCCTCCCAATCCAAGTCCTCGAGAGCAAGTAGCTGACTTACTAAGTGGCTCAAACAGCAACAGCCTCCTCCACCCAGAGGGCATCTAAGTGCTGTCCAACCTGTACCTTCAGTTTATAATGTGCCTCTTGGTACTGCAGGAGTGGCTCAATTGCATGCCCAGGCAGATGCATTGAGACACCCACAGCCTGCTCCTGTTCAGCAAAGGGCTCCAGTTATTCATGTACCTCTTGGTACTGCAGGAGTGGCTCAAATGCATGCCCAGGCAGATGCACTGACACACCCACAGCCTGCTCCTGTTCAGCAAAGGGCTCCAGTTATTCATGTGCCTCTTGGTACTGCAGGAGTGGCTCAAATGCGTGTCCAGGCAGATGCACTGACACACCACAGCCTGCCCTGTTCAGCAAAGAGCTCCAGTTATTCATGTGCCTCTTGGTACTGCAGGAGTGGCTCAATGCATGCCCAGGCAGATGCACTGACACACCCACAGCCTGCCCTGTTCAGCAAAGAGCTCCAGTTATTCATGTGCCTCTTCTCAATTGCCCCAGGCAGATGCACTGACACACCCAACCTGCTCCTGTCCTACACCAGCACACCTCCACATAGACCCATTCCACCTTTGCATAACCCTGCACCAAGACCAGGCACTCAGCCAAAACCCAGATCCAGATCCTGATTCTGATTCTGATTCTGATTGGGACCCTGAGTTATATCCTGATGTGGATTCTGACTCTGACTCTGAAGATGATCTCAGCTCTGAGCCTGAGCCAGAGCCAGAGCCTCAGTTTATACCAAGAGCACGTCGTCCCCCCTATTGAGACTCAAATACCATGCCATTATTTGGGCCCTATGAATGTCAGGTGCACAGGCTGTGGTGCTTTGCATTGGATGGCAGAGCGTTTGACAAGTTCTTCTAAAAAAAACCCAAAATTTGGAAGCTGCTGTCTATCTGGAAAGATACAGCTGCCAATGCTTAAGGATCCCCCTCAACCTTTGAAACATCTTCTTGAAAGTTCTGATGATGATGCTGTTGAGTTTCATAACAACATTCGTCAGTATAATAATGCACTGGCTTTCACATCAGTGGGTGCAAATTTTGATAGGAGTTTAATTGAGTCTGGTGGTGGGCCTTATGTTATTAAGCTGCATGGGGCACTTTACCATAGGCATGGAGACCTTATCCCTGAGGATGGCATGGAGCATGTATTTGCACAGCTTTACATCTATGATCCTGCAGCAGCTTTGCTTCAGAGACAGAATAGGAACAGTAATCTATCAGCCAATACCATGTCTGACTTGCAGGAAATGCTATTTGCTCACAACCCCTTTGTGGAAATGTACAGACAGGCTGGTGAAAGGCTCCAAGCTCAGCCTTCTGCCAGGCCTGTCCAAGCCAGGCTAACCTACAAGGCCCACACTGATCCAAGGAGGTATAACATCCCTACTGGTGATGAAATTGCTGTCATTCTTCCTGGAGATGGCACATCTGATGATCGTCATGATGTCATTCTTCAGCTCAAAGGTGGTGGCTTCAAGAGAATTCATGAAGGCCAGCCTGCTTATGCACCCCTTCATTATGTCTTGCTCTTTCCCAGAGGAGAATTGGGTTGGCATTGGGATATCCCATACAGAGGGGGGGAGGTAGAATTAGCTGCTCAAGGATCACAGAGGGAGAACAGAAAGTACAATCACGTGACCCAGGTCCAGTATTATTCCTATCAGCTCTTTCAGAGAATGGGTGAGGCCAAGACCATCTTACTGGGTGGAAAACTTCTGCAAGAGTACATTGTGGATGCATGGGCTGCATCAGAACAGAGACGTCTATCTTGGATAAGACATAACCAGGGCACTCTTAGAGCTAACCTCTACAATCAGGTGGTGGATGCTTTTGCACGGCTTGATAATAATCTTAATCCTAATGATATGGGAGAAAAGGTCATCTTACCTGCCACCTTTCAAGGAAGCACAAGGGATATGATGGAGAACCTCCAGAACTCTTTGGCTATATCCAGAAAGTATGGAAATGCCAGTCTCTTCATTACCATGACAGCCAATGTCCACTGGAAAGAGATTGAAGATGCTCTTCTGCCTGGCCAATCTGCACAGGATAGACCAGACTTGGTCTCACATGTCTTTCAGCTCAAGAAAAAACATCTGATTGACTTGATCATGAATAAAAATGTTCTGGGACGGGCTGTTGCCAGGGTTCACACTATTGAGTTCCAGAAGTGTGGTCTGCCTCACATGCATCTTCTCATATGGTTCAAAGATGAGGACAAGCTCAGGACTCCTGCAGATGTGGATTCCATGATTTGGGCTGTGTTTCCTAATCAACAGACTCACCCCAGGCTTTACAAGCTGGTGAGTGAGCTGATGACCCATGGGCCCTGTGGTGCTGCAAAGCCTGGTGCTCCTTGCATGAAGGAGAACAAGTGCAGCAAGCATTTTCCAAAAGAATTCAGTGAGATCACTATTATAAAGGATGATGGATATCCTGAATATCATCGCCCAGATGATGGCAGGCAGCATGTTATCAGAGGACACACAATGGACAACAGACATGTTGTTCCTTACATCCCTTATCTTATTCTTGAAGAGGAATGCCATATTAATGCTGAGCTCACTTTAAACATCCGGTCCACCAAATACATGCACAAGTATGTTTACAAGGGACATGACCGCACTACCATGGAGTTTGGGAAGGCCAAGGATGAAGTCAAGCAGTACCTTGATGCTCGCTATGTCAGTGCTCATGAGGCTTTCTGGAGGTTATCAGAGTTTGAGATACACACACAAATCCCAGCTGTCATAGCACTCCCTGTTCATCTCCAAGATCAGCAGTCTGTCATCTTTGATCCTAATACAGATGCCATGACTATCTTAGAGCGGGCAGGTCGTTCTAAGACCAAACTCATGGCTTTCTTTGAGGCCAATGCAACTTATCCACATGCTCGCCAGTTGCTCTATGTTGAATTTCCTGAGCACTTCACCTGGAAGCCTGATAAAAGAAAATGGGAACCTCGCAAAAAGGGCAAGGCAATTGGTCGCATACACTTTGCAGGTCCTTCATCTGGAGATCGCTTCTATCTGCATACTCTGCTTACAGTGGTCAGAGGTCCCACATCCCATGAGAACATCAGGACCTTTGAGGGCAAAGAATATAATACCAATAAGGAAGCATGCCTTGCTCGAGGTTTGCTGGAAGATGATCAGGAGTGGAAGTTGTGTCTTCAAGAGGCTGGTTTCATGCAGACAGGTGCTCAGCTCCGGAGGCTATTTGTTACTATCTTAACAAACTGCTTTCCCTCTGATCCAAAAGGACTGTGGGACACCTTCAAAGACAGAATCTGTGATGACTTAAAACATCGTCTTCGGGATAGGATCCAGAACCCTTCAGATGACCAGATCTATGACTTTGGTTTGTATCAGATAGATCTGATCCTGCGTCAGGCTGGAAAGTTCCTGGATCAGTTCAAAGACATGCCTCAGGTCACAGGGCAATGGGATGAAATTGTGGGAAATCGCTTGGTAGCAGAGCAATTGGCTTACAATCCTGCTGTTGAATCACAAAAAGCAGCTGAAAATATTGCCAAGCTCAATGATGGGCAAAGGAAAGTGCATGATGATATTCTGGCCTCTGCTTTAAAACAAGATGCTCAAGGCAGACCCTGTGGCAAACTTTTCTTTGTCCATGGTCCAGGTGGCACTGGAAAATCATTCACATGGATAACCCTCACTCACTCATGCAGATCAAGAGGGCTCATTGTCTTATGCATGGCATCCTCAGGCATTGCAGCCATAATCCTCCCAGGTGGTCGCACTTCTCACAGCATGTGTAACATCCCTCTGAAGTTGAATGAGGCAAGTGTGTGTCACATCAAAAAAGATTCTGAAAAGGCTGAGCTTTTCAAGAGAGTCAGTCTTATCATCTGGGATGAAGTTCCAATGCAGCATCGCTTTGCCTGTGAGGCCATAGACAGAACTCTCAGAGATCTTCATGATCAGCCTAATGTCCCTTTTGGTGGTGTCACTGTTGCTTGGGGTGGTGATTTCCAGCAGACCCTACCTGTTGTTCCCAAGGGAACAAAAGAGGATATCATAGGAGCCTGTATCCAAAGGTCTTGACTGTGGCCACGTGTTGAAGTCTTGCATCTCACTCAAAATATGCGTGTTGACCCTAATGACCCACAGAGTGCAGCTTTTGCACAATGGCTCTTGGACATTGGTCAGGGAAAAGATTTACCATTGGATCATTCCATCACTCTCCCACAGCACATGCTTTGTGGTCCTGATGTGTCCTCCTTGATCTCAGAAATATATCCTGGTATTCAAACTGGAAATGCACATCCAGATAAGTACTTCTTAGAACGTGCCATCCTTTGTCCTCGGAATGTGGATGTGGATGAGATAAACTCTTTGATCTTCAAAGAGTTTCCTGGAGAAGGTCGCATATACAATAGTGCAGACTCTGTGAAAGAAGGAGTGGAGGGTGATGAATATCCTGTGGAGTACTTGAGGACCATTAACTTTGGTGGATTCCCTCCCAGCCAGCTTGAAGTGAAGTCTGGTGTTCCTTTGATGCTCCTTCGTAATCTGGATCCTGGTCAAGGACTGTGCAATGGCACACGTCTTCGGTTGGTCCATATGACAAGCAGAGTCCTCCAGGTTAGGATTCTAACTGGGCCCTGTGTGGGACAATATGCATTCATCCCTCAGATGACAATAACAGCAGACCTGAAGAACTGGGCTTTGAATTGCAGAGAAGGCAGTTTCCACTTAGACCTGCTTTTGCAATGACTATCAACAAGTCACAGGGACAGTCCCTTGGAACTGTTGGGATAGACCTGCGACACCCTGTGTTTGGTCATGGTCAATTCTATGTTGGAGTGTCTCGGGGAACTAACTGGGGCAGAGTCAAAATACTTCTCAATGAAGGTGCTGTGACAACAAATATTGTATATAAGGATGTTCTGCTTCATCCAACTTGAGTAAGTATTTGGGAATTTATTGGAGTCACAAATATTGCTAACTCTGATGACAGGTAGTACATTGGCTCTGGACAACTTATAAAACTGGCTGTTTGAATACATAAGAACAATGTAATTTTAAATATATATGTAGAAATATAATTTTTGGATATCTTCAAATCCAACAAAGGCCTAATGGGGTGCCTGTGCATAGCACAGGTTACTCACCTAGTTCACTTTATATATTAAATAAAAGATACAGATATCACTAACTCACATTTTCAAATCTTGGGTGCATATCTTCGCGGAAAGTATCAGCGAGGCTTCTCCAACGTTGGAGATTTGATGTGTACGTGACGCACGTCCAAATCAACAAACAATTGTCAAGTCACGTGGTTGACTTATCTAAGGAACTACTTACTAAGACGTGCGACTGTTACAGAACCGAAGTGATTTGCTTCCGAGATCACGTGATTTAGACGCCCCCGGACGTTTCTAGTGGGCATTTAACGTCTCGTTATTAGATGATTCCAGAGTCTGAATATTCATGGGATTCTAGGGACTTTCATGAACATCGCAGGGGAAAAGAATGAGCTAGCTATGCTAATGGAACTGAGACCAACTTGAAGATCCGGAACCTCAATGGACTGAGATTCTCGCCAGATATTGATTCACTCGGATAGTCTCGTCCCTCATCTCGTGCTGGTGTTGGCGCGAGGGTGGGCGACAGACCATCGACTCGCATCCGTGATCTCGCTGGTCACGGTTGTACACCGATGCCTGCATCCCGTTGCTGGACGTCTATGGCTACACATGGGACGAAGGATGATATGACTTTGCATATTGTTCATGTTCACAATGGGTTTTCATATTGATCAGGAACTTGAATAAACTCGTCATGCTGCTTACTCACACTTCCAGGTACTTGTCTATTTCCAAACACAGATATCATGGCCTTTGTTGCTGTTTCCTGGGATACATGCACCGAAATCGAGAGCACCAGGTCTGGAATCGGGTTGCACATCTGGCATCTTCTCCATCGTTGCATTCAATAGGTCCTGAAGAAATTTGTAGGTAGAGAATCGTGGTCCCAATAGGGTATTGACCCCTCAGGAAAGGGGATACCGACGCTTGCCTGGTCCCATCCCTAACTCACTCTTCGACCCTTGTGCTGTCCTCATCATTTGTCGCTCTCACACAGATATGCTGCTTTTGAGTACACTCGTATTGCGCGGGTCTCCGATCACAGACTCAATCACATCATCACCAAGTCCTGACATCAGAGAAATATGTACACTGGACACATCGTCAAAAAAACAACTCCACAGTCGACTGATATTTCGTGAAGAACACCACTCACACGCCGTGAACGAATGGGAAACGCGTGGGATGGCATCGAGGGGGTTCACGAAGGGCATGCTGGCCAAACTTGGAAGTGCTGTTAGCGTGATAACCATAGACACATGTTATACAGCCTGTAAACTTAGTATAGGAAGTCCCTTCAAGTTGTTCAAGTTGAGGGATTATCACGTAGGCATCTCAGGTGTTTGGCGTCCTCTCAAACCGATGTCCAGGTCACTCTCGAACACCGACGCTCAATACCATTACTGTAAGATTTCAATTAATCTCATGATTTTTCAGGTAAAAATGGCGTTGAACACTGCTTGCATTGACAGTACCCTACTAGACAAGGAAGCAAGGTGGATGAGAGCGAGCCTTCGATCTAAAGAATGCTTCTTCAACTTCCAGGCTGGCTTCCTTGTTCAAGCCATTCATCTCCCCGTGCAGTCCAAGGAAAAACTTCATGCTCAAATAACTCACAAATGAACGACTTGTTCTGAATAACATAGATGAGTAATGTGCGAATTTAAAACAGGTGTATAGAACCTACTGGACGGCGCGTTTTTTGAGGTGGGCGTTTTTTTTTTTGGGAAGGCCTGTGGGGGACTCTACAATCAGGTGGTTCTTGTTCTTGCCAAATTTGATGGAGTCGAGAGTGCCGGTGGGAGATTTAGGGCTTTCGGAGGACCCGTCCTATTCTTCGTCCGGGTCTTCTTCTATGTGCTCTGGATTGGCGAATGTCATGGCTTTTTTGTCCGGCTCAGAGGGCTCAGATTCGAAAGTCTTCCAGTTGGAAAGGTCGTGAAACCCCGACGGGCGGTTAAGGGGGATGGGAGATTTAGGAGGTCGGACCGTGTTACTTAACCGAGTAGCCGCCTTTTTGGCTTTAGTTGCGAGCTTAGTTGTGTGAGTTGTGACTACCGTTCCGACCTTAGTCGCGACTGAATTTATCTGAGTTGTAGCCGCCTGATGCGCAGTCATAACCGTATCTTTGGCTTTCTTATGCGCCGTGTTCAACGTATTTTTGGCCTTTTCATGCACTACCTTCACCCCAGTAGGCAGTGGGAAGCCACGTTCTTGGAGCTACATCAGCGACGTCAACAATCACACCAACACAGGCACGAGGTACTTACTTGTGCGGGCCGCAGGTTACGGGTGATAACTTTGGAGTGAAAACGGAATACTGGTGCGGCAAAGGCCACTTGAGTCACAGCAAAAAAGACCGAAACAATAGCCAGGAAGCGCATTTGGAGAGAGCTCGAGAGGGAGATAAAGGAATGTGATGCGTTAAGGACACAAATCAGATTGGAAAGGAACGTGAATAATAAATTGGCGCAAGCTAGACGCATAGGAAAAAAAAAGTAAGAATGAAGGCATGGGCAGAACAGGGAAAGCGAGGTGGACGTACTGCACAGCACTAAACTTCAAAGAAAACAACAGGAGGGAAGGGTCGAGTACCTAGGTTGATGCTTGGGTTATGACTCGGATACAGGATGTAATACGGACAGCCCTTGAAACCCCGTATGAGTCTCCTAGAGACGCTGCTCCGAGACAACCACCATCCTCCGAGTTGATCGTCGCAGACGTGGGAAGGGATTATAGGCTATTTGGGTCAAGAGCCACCTGAACGTCCACAGGAAGATGTTTACGATAGACGAAATCTAGCCCGGAGCAATGAATCATTATCAATTTTATTGCGGGCTATTATGTAACCGACAGTCACAGAAATTAGCATCGAATAAGGTGCTTTGTTTGCTTGTTGGTTCATAAGCGACATCCAACCCAACATGACAACTACATCCAGGCAGAACAGAAAATGAAGCTCAGTAGGTCTTTCTTCAACAGAATCATGAAATTGTCCAACAGGTAACCAGTTTCTATCCTTGGAGGAGGATGAGGTGGTCTTCCTGGATTCTGTTAGAGAGGAACAGATGGAGGAGGAGCGAGAGTGCCAGGAGCGCGATTGCAAGGAGGTTCGCAATTCCGAGAGTGAGGCCGTAGTACGCATCCGCAAATGAAGATACTGACACTTTTCTCCTGCATAACATCTTCCTATAACTTCTAGAGCGGTAGCGACGCGACAAAGCGATTTTTCGAAGCCGTCCCCGGCTGCCATTTTGAAGACAAAAACGAAAGCCGCCCTGTCGCTTGGTGAACCTAAACAAAAATTAGTTGGCATGAAGAAAGACAAAGACAAGCTTAAAGGAGTTATTGTCAAACAAAGGCCGACATCACGAAGGAAAAGTTTAACAATTGGCATACTAAGGTCGCTAGAACCTTGCAGAATGAGGACGGACACGAAGTGAAACGACAGGGCCAATGACAACCCGGAGCAGCGGGTGTCGTAGTCAATACAATTATTGTAATATGGGCATATTGGTGACATGATCTTTAGGATAGCGGTCCACGGATCTGATTTACAGTAAGAGGTTGTTTTACGCTAATTGTTTTTTTTTTTTTGTACAGAACGATATGATCTGAAAGCGAAGGGCAACTACACACAATCTGAATATCAATTACACGATTCTACGTGTCGCATGAGCGGGGCTTGGAGCCCACCGCACATTTCACGGCTCCCTCGTCTTCAAGTTGCCCACGCCTTCCCGGTGAGATTGGTGTTGCATTACCCCTGCTCGTCTAGATGCTGACATTCCGAGGCCTGCTGTACGGTCAAGCAATCGTCGCGCCGCAGACATTAGGAGGGCTGGGTGTGTACTCGGCTCCTTGATTTCACGCTGATTCCTGGGAGGGCCAAGCTTTAATGGTCCAAGCGTCCCATATAGCAAGGACGCTTTGGCCCGCAAAGATCGTGATGCGGTTGAAGACAGCTTGTGTGCAACGCGCTCACGCTGTGTCGGGCCGGTGAGCTGAAAAGGTGTTGACGCAGACGCGGGGTCAACGCTAGAGTCGGAGGACAGCACTCTTGGAGTAGATGTGATTGTCCCTCAAGTTCACGGCGGCAGCGACTAATTCAGGTGTAGGGGAAGCCGGATCAGATACATCTGTAGAATAAGTCAACTGGTGAACATGCCCTGAATCGATGAAAAGCAAATGAAGCCGTTGCTGCACGTCTACGGCTACACATGGGGACGAAGGACAATATGACTTTGCATATTGTTCACGTTCACAATAGGAATTCATTCATATTGATCAGGAACTTGAATTAACTCGTCATGCTGCTTGCTCACACTTCAAGTACTCGTCTATTTCCAAACACAGATATCATGGCCTTCGTTGCTGTTCCTTGGGATACATGCACCGAAATCGAGAGCACCAGGTCTGGAATCGGGTTGCAAATCTAGAATCTTCTCGATCGTTGCATTCAGTAGGTCCTGAAGAAATTTGTAGGTAGAGAATCATGGTCCCAATAGGGTGTTGACCCCTCAAGAAGGGGGATACCGATATGCTACTTTTGAGCACACTCGTATTGCGCGGTCTCCGATCAGAGACTCAATCACATCAGCACCAAGTCTTAACAACAGAGAAACACGTACACTGGACACATCGTCAAAAAAACAACTCCACAGTCGGCTGATACTTCGTGAAGAACACCACACACACCGTGAACGAATGGGAAACATATGGATGGCATCGAGGGGGTTCACGAAGGGCATGCTGGCCAAACTTGGAAGTGCTGTTAGCGTGATAACCCTAGACACATGTTATACAGCCTGTAAACTTACTTTGATAGATGACATGACACGGAACTGTGGTGTACTCATGACTTCAGGCAAACTTCAAGTTGAACCCCTACTGCTTGAGCCACTGCAGTATAGGATTCCATTCAAGTTGAGGGATTATCACATAGGCACCTCAGGTGTTTGGCGTCCTTTCAAACCGATGTCCCGGTCACTCTCGAACACCGACGCTTAATACCATTACTGTAAGATTTCAATTAATCTCATGATGTTTCAGGTGAAAATGGTGTTGAACACTGCTTACATCGACAGTATCTATGTAGTAGACAAGGAAGCAAGGTGGATGAGAGCGAGCTACTTTCGATCTAAAGAATGCTTGTTCAACTTCCAGGCTCGCTTCGTCGTTCAAGCCGTTCCCGTCTCTACGTGCAATCCAAGGAAAAACTTTATGTTCGAATACTCACAAATGAACGACCTGCTCTGAATAACATAATTGAGCAATGTGCGAATTTAAAACAGGTGTATAGAACCTACTGGACGGCGCGTTTTTTGAGGTGAAAGTTTTTTTTTGTTGGGAAGGCCTGTGGGGAAGGCTCCTTGTTCTTGCTAAATTTGATGGAGTCGAGAGTGCCGGTGGGAGATTTAGGGCGGATCCGTCCTATTCTGCTTTACTAAGGTCCTCTGGGTCGGCGAATGTCATTTCGGGGAGGTCTTTGTCCGATTTAAAGGGCTGAAATTTGTCATTCAACTTAGAGGGGGAGGAGGGCTCAGATTTGGAGTTCCCGTCGGCGGTGTTAATCGACTCAGAATCGGTTTGTTCGTCCTCTTTCCCGTCGGTCCTCCCTATGTTGATAACACGGGAAAGGTCGAGGGAAGATGTAGAAGGTTGGACCTTGTTACTTGTCGGTGTAGAAGGTCGGACCGTGTTACTTGGACGTTTAGGTCGGACCTTGCCGTGTAACTTATTAGCGACGCCTGTGATCTTTTTTTTGTGAGTTGCGAGCGCCGTGTTGATCTTATTTTTGTGAGTTGCGAGCGCCGTGTTGATCTTATTTTTGGCATTCTCATGCACCACCCTCACCGCAGGAGGCAGGATACGCTTTTGGAGCTACATCGGCGACGTCAACAATCGCACCAACACAGGCACGAGGTACTTACTTGTGCGGGCTGGTTACGAGTGATAACATTGGGGTGAGAAACAAGGAATACTGGTGCGGCAAAGGCCACTTCCACTTGAGTCACAGCAAAAAGGACCGAAACAATAGCCAGGAAGCGCATGTGGTGAGAGCTCGAGAGGAAGAGAAAGGAAGGTGATGCGTTAAGGATGCAAATCGAATTGGAAAGGAAAGTGAATAATAAATTGGCGCAAGCTAGACGCATAGAACAAAAAAGGTGGGAATGAAGGCATGGTGAGAACAGGGAAAGCGGGTGGACGTACTGCACAGCACTATACTTCGAAGAAAACAACAGGGGGAAGAGTCGAGGACCTAGGTTGATACTTGAGTTATTATATAGGCTATAATACAGGCAGCCTTGTATGAGTATATACGGGGTACACGGTCACCGGTCAGGGCTTTCGATCTGCGGTAGGTTCAAGCTCCGCCGCGACTGTGCTGCTCAATTCGTAGGTAGCCTATAGCCTATAGCCTGGGGCACGCTTTTCTAGTACTTCAATGCAAACGGGTGTAATACTGTGTAATATTCAGTGATGGTGTCGTCACGTCTATGCCGGGCGAATTATTATAGCTGTACCTATAGCCTCCATAGCCTCCTGGAGTTCCTGCGGATGGGCAAAGCAACACCGCCACATGGTGTGACCGACGTGACACAACGCATGTCACATCTTGCTGGCTTGAATGACCCGTTTGGTTTGTTTTCCCTCTGCACGCACAGTCTCCTAGCACTGGAATGACACCACATGACAGGTTTTACATCAACGTCTTGCCCGCTGGAGTCGATTAGCCACTCCAAGAGGCCGTGAAATTGTGCTCGAGATTCTGAAATCCGCATACCCCCAGCCGCTCCGTACTCAGGAACTCTACGAACGCATAAGGAAAGAGTACCCCGATGAAAAGCTTCCTGCACCAGTGCCTATTCCGCCACCATTACGGTCCCCCAAATCCCTCGCCATCACTGCATCTGGGAAGGTGAAAAAAGAGAAACCAGTGCCAGAACCGGTGCAGCCGCCACATCCCGATCATCCTATACGATCATTGAAGTGTGTAATGCGGTTTTTGGTTTATCTGAGAACTGATCTATATTTCTCCAAGATACTTGAAATCAATCATATTGGGGGAATTGACTCAACGCAACCAAGTTTCAAAAGTACATTCCATGCGCGAGCCGACTCCGGAAGAGTTAGCACAAAAAGGTCGGCGATTAAAAGGAAAGAAGAAGCAGGCTTCGAACACTCCGATGGCCATTATAAACGTCAAAGGAATGGTCGACCAGTGGGGATGGGTATTAAAGACTCCCGAGGACTTGGAGTTTCAGAAGGAGGAGCGGTTAAGGATCCAGAAGGCAGTGGAAGGGCAGAAACAACTTGATCCGGAGAAGCTTAAAGAGGAGGCACAGAAAAAATTTGCGGCTGAATGGGAACACTTAAATGTGCGGCGGCGAAGAGCAAGGGCTGGAAAATTAGAGAGGGAGGAGAAATGGGCACGTCTTCTAGAAGGCGAAAGACAAGCAGGTAGAAAAGAGGCAGTGCAGAGCGTCGATTAACAGGATCAGCTAAGTGCTCCTCGTCCACTCCCAAGACCACCCCGTCGCTGCCACAATACAACGTGACAGTCAGTATGTCACTTCCAAACGCGACACTCTTCAGCTACTCTCTGATATAACCAGATCTAATGCAGCCGTTGACTCGCACACGGTATTGCAGAGTAATCACATAATCAAGCTCGTCATTCATGAATAGTTGATTTCAAAGCTTTCATCCACTCTGGCTTTTTCTGCTCAGCGAGTAGTTCCCGCTTTGCCAGCTCAGCTCCTAATATCTGTTTTATCTCGGCGTCCCGAGCCACTTTCACCCTAAAGTTACCAAGAGTAATCGCTATGCCTCTGTGGCCTTGCGATGTTGCCATCTGAGAACATCATTCAGCGCTAAGTAATAGTATCAATAAGGGGTGACCCACTGATGAACGCAAGTCAGAAACTCGCGATCTATGCTGCCAATACTCTGTGGTTTCGTCCTGTTCTGACTTGGACAGGCGTCTGATCCGGGGATCGCTCCAGTCTATCATCTCTTGAGTTTGCCCGGAAGAGGCTAGATGCAGCTCTCTTGCTAACGCTCGTTGTTCAAGCCACATTTCAATGCGCTCGTGAATATTTGCGAGGGGTGTGGCTCTGTTCGAGTGAATATTGAGCGTTTTTGAGCGAGATACAGTCTTTTCGGGAGAGGGATATAGAAAAGGAGCATTTTCTAAGTAGGGAGCTAGTCAGCTCTAAGTACTCGCGGAACGAGGGGACTAAAACTGGATAACACCTTCATATTCAGGGTGTTCCGTGCCCACACGCATGGGAAGGGTGAGTGGGACCTTTCTTGCAGAAAATGCTCTCGCGAGAAGGCCAGTATTGATTGAAGCGTTCGTTTGCTCCACGTATGTGTGTCCCTACGCATCATAAGGAAAGTTAGCATGAACGGGTACCATCAGAAGAAACTTACCATAATATCATGAGCTTCAGTGATCGCGTTCTTTATAATATATTTATCTTGATGTGCCCATTCCCTTCCTTGCCATTGCGTGAGATAAACTGGAAGAAGCACAGGATACGCAGGCGCCATCTGTCACCAGTACAAGAGTTAACACAATAGAAAATGGACAACAGCGAAGATATAAAATGGCGTCACCAACTTGTGTAAACTCGATAGAAGCTGGATCAATTCTGAGCCCTTCGTCGATCTTAGCCTCTCGCGAGGATAGGGTACGAGCAGCATCTAGGAGTGTAAAAGGAGAGCGAGTGTACTGGAGACATGTGGCCTGTCCATCAGACCGAGGTACCGAGGCGAAAGCCTTATCCGTCGGGGTACATAGGTTTATGTCCGTTAGATCGAACTGGAAGGGAGGTACCGACAAGGGGAACAAGTGGAACCCTTTGGGCGAGGTTGGATAAAAATACACGCGGGCCAAGAGAGAAATACGGACCCGGGAAATATCTTGTAGGGTGATTAAGCTCTGGAATGCAGGTGTGATAACAACGCGACGTACGTGGAAATGCTAAACACAGTGGCTGTCATCTGGGTGCTGATGAGAAAAGTTTATTGTAGCGGTGATATCAAAGGCATACTGGAACGGTGGACTCGCCCTCATGCACAGTAAATTTTGCTGCTACTTCAGTGTCGACAAACCAGGCGGGAATGAAGACAGGCTCTATCTTGAGTGGACGTGGGGGTTCAACTAAACCCGGAAGAAACGCAGACGCAAAAGCGCGAGTAGCCTCATCGAAGATCATGTTACAGGCAATAAACGGGGCAGTCCTCCGAATTGCTTGCTCTGGGGACAGCGCAAAAGGTATGGCTGTATCGAACGGTAAGTAATGGGGAGGTCCTGACATGGATAGACCAGCTCACCAGTCACTTTTGGGTGGTAAGTCGGGACTTTGTCATGATAGCACCTCTGACTCTGCAACCAGCTCACCAACCTCCGTCCAGTAGATGTACCGAAAAACATATAGCGACAAGGTACATATAAGCGCCGTGCTAGTGACGTTAGTTTCCAGCCAGCCAGTGGCATGGAACTCTCTCAGGCGCGATATACCGTTCCACACTCCTGTTTTCTCTCACACGTCGTCCAAAGGGCTGGTTCACCGGCACGTCAATCGCTAGAGCGCAAATCCGCCTCTCCCACGATCTTATATCAAAGTCCAGTACCATGAAGAACTTGGCGCGGTGATGGGGAATGGGATAAGATCAGATGTGCTTTCTAGACCGCAATGGGCCCTAAGTATCGTCTACTGCTAGGAAATAACAGCCGAGAATATACAGTTTTAACCATAGACTGACGAATAGCTGCGCGGGCACCAGCTCTTGAGGCTCTGGAAACCCGTGACACGACAGTGGTACGCTAACCTTGCGTGGTAACGTTTCATGTTGTCGCCTCCGATTTGGTGTCAAGTTCCGAACAAAGTATAAAGTAATACATGTGTGCCCCCAGCATCAGCTCTCTGCTCCATCCCACCAAACCCCAGTCCATATGAGCGTTATCTGTGAACAGTGTGTTCAAGGCAACCTCTTGAATGGAACTCCCGAGGGCTCGTTCGAAGGCCCTGCTTATTACCATCCAGCTTCTACTCCTTCGAAACGAGCAATCATAATCTCCACAGATATTTTCGGCCTCAAGCTCATCAACTCCAAGCTAATCGCTGATCAGTATAGCAAACGGTTGAACTGCGATGTATGGGTTCCAGATCTCTTCGAAGGCTAGTTCATGTCATTTGGAGTGGTCGAACCCCCTTATCATTTAAACTCGTTGCGCAATGTCCGTATGATCAGGCAAACCTCCCCTCAAAGAATCCCAACTAGCTCCTTTACTAAACGATGTCCCTGGCACTCCCGTCCCTTTCCTCAGCTTTCTCAAGTTCATTTGGACTGTGATCACAAACCTTCCTGGTCTCATTCGGAACAGGGTGAGTGAGGTGCACATACAGTTAGAACCACAAGTTTATCATCGTTGTCGCTTGTAAGCCCACCGTTGTCGACAACAGAATGACCACCGTAGGTCGTGTTCGCATGTTCCAGACCAAGTCGAAAGACTCTTTTTGTACAGTTTTTGAAACGAATTAAAGAGGAGAAAAAATATGAAAAGATTGGTGCCATCGGGTGAGCGTCCCTTTACTTGTTTAATATTGATGAGTATGCTAATTTATGTACCCACAGCTTCTGTTTCGGTGGAGCACAGGTCGTCCGTCTGGCATCTGCAGACCTTTTCGACAGCGCTATCGTCGCCCATCCTGGACCTACCACCAAAGCTCAGGTTGAGGCTATGAAGGTACTTGCACTGTCCCGATGGCTGTATTGACCTGCTCGCATTGAACTGCCACTTTTCGGCTTTACCTATCAGATCCCTACATCTTGGATTTGTGCAGAGGGTTAGTTAGCGAGTATGCCTTCTCTGTTACTACTGCTGATATTATATTCTTTCGAAGAGGATCGCGCATTTGGCCCTAAACGTAGAGCTGAAACCGAAGCTATATTCAAACGCAAGCAAGAAGCAAACAGCAGTCTGAAGTACGAATTTCGAGACTATAAAGGTGAGGCTGTCCTTAAACGGTGTGTGCTCGTGTTAACTCCTATTTCTGCAGGCACTGTCCATGGCTTCGGATGTCGACCTAATCTTAACAACCCAGATATCAAAAAAGCTTTCGAAAGTGCATTTGAACAGGCTGTTACCTGGTTCGATAACACTCTGCCGGTGTCGTAGCATCTTTCGAAATATCAATAATTTCTCTGTCTGTTGGATACATAACTTTGGCGCGATATCTATGACCTCCAATACTATGTGTTCTCCTTTTTCGCGCACAAAAGGATCACTAGAGGTGCGTACAACAGATTAAAAATACATACGAGTAAACGTGTTACAAGCAACAAATGAGGTGCAGACTGAACAACACAGAACAAAAGTAGCTTCGACTAAGAATAAATCCCTCAAGTTTCGATCATTGTGCGGTAGTTTCCTTGAAAAGGTTCGCGTCATCGTGTTGAACATGCCCAAAAAAGTAGTGAGATTACCGATTCGATGAATGCGCTTGCTTCTGCCCGCGTGATGCTCCGTATAGAGCTCACCTTTTGATTGTTGAACAACACGCCATAAAATTGATCTGCAGAAACCAGCATTTCGGGTCGAAAGGTCGTTGTGATGAATTGGGCGGTCGAGGAGAGCTCGTGGATCATGGCTGGGGAAAACATTAGTGTGGAACGTTGTCAACCCTATAGGCATACTTGCCTGCAACAGCTGTACGATACTGGGCGTCAAGGTTTGCGTCGATCTACGGAAATGTGAGGAATATGTGACGCAGGCAACAGGATCAATACCTCGTCAAATAGATAGAACGGAGCCGGATCACACTTCTGGATAGCGAATACTGGATCGAAAGGATCAGAGTCGGGTATTGTCCTTACTGTGGGCGGCGTACCTGTGGCAAGAGCAACCAGTGACTTCTGTCCGCCTGACAGTTGTTGTATCCGCAGACCTTCATCAACCTTGGAATTGAACGAAACCTACAGAGAGTTAGAAACTTAGTCTGAGTTTGAGGCTTTTTACCTTAATGGAAACACCAGTATAGTTGTCTATTGAGCTCTGTTGTGTGTCTTCGGCTTCCTCCACGTCTTCCTCATCCTAAAGATATTAGTTTGCGACATTCCCTATCTTAGTAGTAGTAGCTCCTACCTGATCAATCTTGCGTTGAATGATCAACCGCCCACGGCCAGCGGGCACCAGTTTCTCAAATACTTCCTCAAAGTTACTCGCGACTTGTTTAAATGTTCTTTCAATCGCTTCATCTTTACGCTGGTCCAAAACTTCAACAAGCTCCTCTATCGATTGGGCAGACCCGTCTAGATCTTCGCGTCGCTTGATTAGTTGATCACGCTGTTTTGTAAAGTTATTGTATTGCTCAAAAGCCTTTTTGTTGACGTGAGCAAATTTTTTCAGACCTTCATTGACGGCGTGAAGCTTCTTGACGAGCTAGGAGTAAAGCATCAGCATAGCTCACGGACATTTTGGATAGTGTAAGACTCACTCTGTCGATTTTTTCGCTTGTGTACTTTTCAAATGCTTCCTCAGGTAGGACACCCAAGTCACGGATATTCCGGTTACATTCATCCTTCCGGGATATCAAAACTTGCTTCTTGGAGAGATATCGTTCAGTGTTCTTTTGCTGACGAGAGATACCTCGACTATCCTCCATTTGCTCCGTTTGAACCTGCTCCAGCGAATTCTTCAGTTCCAGAAGTTCTGCTGTCAAGTCCTCAGATTCCTTTTCGGTTTCTGCCAGGAATTTGTCAAACTTATCATCTTTCGCCTGCAAAGTAAGCGGAGTTACCTAGCGACTTGTCCGTTAATTCTTTGATAGATCCATTTAAATGCTTGAGCTCCCTTGTGCGAGTCTCCAAATCCTCTGTGGAGTTGTCACCGCCCGCATCCGTTTCACCTAACGATTCGATTTTACTACGTAGTTCTTCGCGCTTCCGGCGTAGACGCTCTCTTAGTTCGATTTCGATTAAGACTTTACGTTCACCGAGCTGACCATTTGTGAGTATGCATTTAGACGCAGTGGATTAAAATGCTGACCTCGTTTCTACGTCGGACTAAATCGAGGAGTTCCTGTTTGCACCGATCGACCCGCTTGCCAAGTCGATCCGTCTCCTTGACCTCAGCTTCTGTCAATTGATCAGCCATTGGACTGGCCAGCTCCCGCTCATAATCTTCAAGCCTTTGGGTCAGCGATTCGATCTCAAGCTCCGCATTCTCCAAGTCTGTCTCTACTTTCTGGATCTTTTCTTTCAACTGCAGTCTCTCTTCTTCGAGTGCTGCCCCCTCACGCAGCAGTGGCTCTCGACTCGTTTGTGCGGCATTTCTTTGGGCATTTGCCACTTGCATCTGGCCAACCAATTTTGTAATGTCCTGCTCGAGCTTGGATATCTCAACCTTGACTTCTTGCAGTCTCCTGGCGTTCTTGTCATACTTCTCTCCCCAAGATTTAACAGCTCGAACCCCCTCGATTCTTGACCGTCGAACATCATGATACCCACCCGTAAGTGCCCCCTTACGGTCCACTTTATCACCGTCGAGAGTGATGGTGTTGAGATTGTGACTGCGCACGTATGCGGCTGCGACAGTGAGATCCTTGCAGACGCACGTTTTTCCGAAAACTTGTTGGAAAGCCTTGCGGTGCAGTTCGTCGAATTTGAGCTTTTCGATGAGCGGAATCGCATCAGGTGCTTGAGGAAATGCGACTGGTTTGGGTTTGAGGCGGTTCAATGGCATAAAGGTGACACGTCCCGTCTTCTCTTTGATCATGATGTCGAGGACTTTGCTTGCGGTTTCATCTGTGTCGACAACGACATGGAAAAGACTGTAAAACCACTTCGGTTACGAAATGGAATCAATAGACTGGGATCAACGTGCCTATTGCCCGCAGTCAGCTCCACGGCAGTGTTGTATTTCGGATCGGAAATCTCGCAAAGTCGATATAGTGGACCATAAACACCATCTAGGTCAAGCCTTTGCGCGATCCTGTCCACAGCCCTCAGGCCACTTCCAGTGTCCTAAAAATGTCATATCGTTAAAGACCCGGTGAACGAGGTTTAAACTTGAATAAAAACGTACCTTATCCATCATACTTGCCAAATTCCGCTCAGCGGATCTTAACTCATCCCTTTCATGACTAACTGTGCTCTCTAATTTTGTATCCTCCCTCCACAAATCCCTACAGAGCGGTAAGTCTGGGTATGTTGACAATAAACAAAGAGCAGAACATGCTGGCCGCTTACTTTCTCTGCTCAACCTTATCAGCATGCGTTTCTTTCCATTTTGCCAAGTCTTCCCCTAAGATTCTCATTTTTTCTTTGCGTTCTTCCATTTCGGCGGTCACCGCTTGTTCACGCTCCTCTAAGCCGGCCAGTTTGCCTTTATCTCTGTCCATTGTGTCACGCCTTCCTTCGAGGTCAATCGTAAGTGAGGCTCGATAAGCTTTGATAGACTCGATCTCCTTGCGCAAAAAAGCATCCCGCTCCGCTTTGGTGCGAAACTTTGTCAATCGGCCTTGCTTTGCATACAAAGCGTCTAGACGGGATTCAGACTCTGCAAGTCTGCAAGAAGTCATGAGTTTCCAATAACATTTTGAAGAAATAATACTCGCTTTTTGCGTTCGGCGAGCTCTCTAGAACGCATAGTGTCAAGATCAGGATCAATCTCCATTATTTCAACTTCTTTGTTCTTGATGTCTTCCTCGACTTCCTGCAACTCCAGTTCTAAACCTGCTCTGAGAAGCCGTTACATTAGCATTTTGAAAGTCGACGTAGAAGCAGGGACACACCTTCGTTCCTCTCCTTTTTCCCCCGCTATCTTGAGGTCATCTATGACACATTCCAGTTCAGTCCTTGTTCTCACAAGATCAGCTAGTTCGGCCTTCGTCCCATGCTTCTGCAGAGACAAAACCGATAACGCATGCTCCAGCGCCTTGATATTCTTCTCCAATTCCTGCTCCAGAGGAAACAGGGAAGCAGGTGAGTCACATTATGATTGAAAGACAGAAAAACACGAACCTCCATCTTCTTCTCACGCTTACTAAATTCGCGCTGACGCTCATTGGCAGAATGCATATCTTGCTTTCGTTCTTCCTCCAGCTACCAAGAGCGGATGGTAAACAAAGTCAATTTTAAATATAAGAGCGAGAGAACCGTTACCTCTTCAAGCGCCTCTCCAACTTCTTCCACCTCTCTCCAATACAACGCGTATTCCAAACAACGCCTCTCCTTGTCTTTGTCCTGAAACTCCTTGAGTTCCTCTTTTTCTTCTTCAAGCTCAGCCAATCGATCTTCAATGTACTGCAATAGTTCACTAATCTTTGCACGCTTTGCATCTAAGAATTAGTAAGCCAGCGAAGTAATCTGCAATTGCATGTCGTATACCAGTTTCCTCCATAAGCCGTAAGCTTTCCGATCGACGTTGCTCGTAAACCTTTGTACCTGCCACCTCCTTCAGTAAAGTCAAACGCTCGTGATCTTTGGCGTTTGTGAGGGAAGTAATCTATGAAAAAGCACATTGAGGGCCTTCACGATGAATCACGGAGTTGCGCTTACCCTGCCCTGTGGAACAATATAATAAGGATTGCTCTTGCTGAAACCTGCACTTTCAAGAAGGTTCATAACATCTGCCTTTGATGCGCTTTTACGATCCAAGGAATATTCATCCTTTTTCAACCCAATGGTTCGTCGTAGCGTCAGCGTGGGTAAGGAGGTGGGAAACCGAGAATCTTGCAGACAATAGCGTGAGTAATGGGCTAGGAAAAAAATGAGCTGACCAGTACAGACCGCTATTGTCAAACACAATCTCGACATATGCACTGAGAGTGGTAGAAGCAGAAATCCCTTCATGAAGGAGAGACTGGCGTTCCTCGCGCGACATGGAGGTATAAGCATCAGACAAGACGAATCGAATTGCTGTGCTAGCCGTTAATTTTTCGCAAGATAATAGTATCTATCCGCACTTACCAGCAAAGAAGTTGCTTTTACCTGACCCATTTCGCCCTACAACGACGTTATGTCCAGCAGAGAATGGCTCAATCTGAGTTTGGTCACGATCTGAAGTTAAGACCAGACAAGAGATACGCCACGATTAATATTTAAAGAATGAACACCAAGGGGAGATGTGAATCAATGTGACAGAACAATCATAAACTGTCCGAGCGTACATGACTTAAAGCCTTGTATGGTGATGGTCTGGATGTAAACCATCCTGTCTGCTGGTGAGATGAGAACTTGGTGAACGCGTACGAACGCGTGAAATCCACACCAGGTTTCAGGTGCTTTATAGAGACGCGTCGATTTCTATACGCGAACAACAACTTGGACCAGGACGCGTTGGCGGCGCGTAGATGTTGCTTAGATCGGACCTTGAAATGATTATTCAACCCCTATGATTCAAACTCTGCTGGGTTGTCACCAGGAAAGTCTCTACATTGCAAGTGGTTGGATGGGTCATCAAGAACTACCATTAATATTGTAACTTTATTATTCTGCATCTCCAGCTCCTTCTCCTTGTGGCTCGAGTTCTCCTGCAGGAGGCCCAGACGCCTCTCCTGTCATTTCTTCTGGTGGTGCACCTGCCTCGTTATCGACAGCCGGTTCTGGTGCAGCCTCTACCCCTGGTTCAGCAGGTGTTTCCTCAGGAGCAGGTGTTGGATCAGGTACCCCGTCGCCTGGTTCTGGTTCTGGTCCTCCGTCCCCGGCCTCATCGCCTCCACCTGCGTCGCCGCCCTCGCCTGCTCCACCAGCTGGGTCTGGTTCCGGTGCATCCGTCGTGGCTTCGGGCGGAGGTGCCGCATCTCCCGTCGCGGTGGCATCCTCGACAGGATCTAGGATCGGCTCAGCTGATGGAGGCTCGACAGGATCTGGGTTCGGCTCAGTTGCTGGGAGCTCCTCGGCAGGCTCAGCGGGTGTCTGGAAAGGGGGTTCCTCAGACGGCGGATCTTCCGGCGGCAGTGGTGGTGTCGCTATTGTGGTAAATCATCAGCGCAGAAGGTCTTATTAGACACCCGACTTACGAGGGCGAGGAAGGGCAGCTAGTCGAAAGCGAATGAAGTTGATATTACTTCCCATACGCTGCACGGGTTCCTTACCCAACTGCGCGGCCATATCATCGTACATCCGCAAGCCTTCGATATAGTCCATTCTCGCCAACTCGCATTCATCCATCACTTCGTACGCCAGTCCTCGGATACTGAATGCGAAAGGTGCCCAAAAATGCGGTGACTCGCTGTCGGACAGCCATGCACTGAGCTGCGCGATGACGGCAGTGGGATCCTGACGCAACAGTTTTCCCATGGATTGAAAAAGTACGAGGTGGGGATTGCTTTGCAAAGCGTGAGCGGTCAATGATCCATCCGCATCTCCATCCCTATCGTGAAAATGATAATGAGTGAAGATAAGAGCACACGTCGATCTTACATTTTGATTATTTACGAAAGAATGTCAGTGGTGATGTCAAACTTCTAGCGATTCCAGCTCTCTTTCCTAGGATGCGAGAAAATTTTGGTGAAGAATCTGAACACCTGGAGAACTCTTATGTATTTATGAGAGAGCAACGCCACGCGATGGTGGCATGGATGCCTCGTTTCGAAGGGTCATTAACGGACGATGCGTATCTAGTACGCAACACAAGGTCAAGGTTTAGATCAAGTGCACTTTGCAACGTTGCAACGTGTTCCACAATGCTTATAGTGCATGTCTGCCTAGCGCCTCGAGAACGTGCTCAACAAGCCACGCAGAAAGTATTCAAGTATCATCTTCAAGAAAATCGCTTCTCCATTCCCTTGGGCTAGTATTTCATTCTTTCGCTCGTCCTTTCGCTCGTCTTCTTGCCTGGGACTCACGTATTTCCCTCTCCACTCTGTCCAATTCTGCACGCATATGCGGCTCACCGTCTTCAAGTCTCCAATACCGATCATTCTTTAGTTTTACACCTGCTGCCCTCTTTATCATCCCCGTATACCCAGCTTCACTCGGCCCCCGCAAGATACGGTCTCTCTCCCTTTGGGCAGGTGTCATCTTAGAGAGTACATGTGCCGGAGGTCCTTTTCTCATGCGCAGTATCGTACTGCGAAGAATTGCGCCTCCGCGTTCTCTTTCTCGCTCGTGAGTCTTGTTCCTGATTTTTTCCCGTCGGGCCTGCTTTGCCATTTGTATTAGCGCCGGCGAGTACGGTGTTCGCGCTCGAGCTTCATCCAGGGAATACGATGTAACGATAGAATCAAGCAACTGATCAATAGGCTCATCTGGCTAATGGTCAGCCCTATAGGCTCTGCACGGAAGGGTGGGAGGAGCTTACACCATGCCTCGAGGTTATCGTAGATTTTCTCAAATTGAAAACCATTTCCCTGTGCATGTTCATATAAAGAGGCTTCGAAGTCCCTTTCGCGTCGCAAGTCGTCTTTCCACTCTTTCCACATCTCTTGCTTGTCCAGACGCAATTCTCGGACTCGGCGTCTGTTCCATATCATACGGGATACATGGATGGGTTGAGGCTTCATTCTCGGAAAGGGGCGATTGTAAAGCGAGGGTCGCACCAGGGCCCCGGTGAGAATAGCACGGTTCTGCAATTTGTGCATCCAACGCTATAAAACACCTTAGCCCAGCAGAATTCCTTTTCTAGGACCACAAACGAACCAACTCTTCGCGGAAAATTGATTTCCAATGTTCGCGTTCTCGTTTTGAGGCGATCATGCGGTTATATCTACCCAGGAGAGCGATGGCGTGCCGTTCTCCGTGAGCTGCACTTTGAAATAAGGCTAGCCACTACCTTAGATCGCTGAACTACTGAACGACTTGCTGCATTCAAAGGTAGAAGCTTACACGATATCCACGCTCAAGTTCGACTTTTGTCTTCAGTGGACTGGTGAGATTCTTGCGCGCCTGAAAGAGTGTTCTGATGCGCCAACGAATCTATGAAGAATTGAAGGCAAAAATTTGCAAAAGATGTTGGTAATACATACAGGTTCATGCGGAGCCGCTCTAAGCAAGCCGCGATACAACGACCATAACGTTGGGGTGCGGTGAGCTGCAAGATGCCAAAAAGGAACAGTGGGTCTGACCCTTTTCAACCGCGAGAATGATGCTGCAATATCAATTCTAGAACACAACTCTTGGAAGGCCATGAGAATAGACTAGCGCTAGTATAGCCTTTTACTGACAACTGACACAGTACGCCACTCCAAGGCGGTGAATTATGTAAGGGGTGGAGCGGGATCAGCAATTTCAGTTTAGGTCACATCTGTCGCTCTGCCAGCACTATAAGTATTCAGACAGAGACGTGTATTAGAATGCTACCTCGTACGACCCCACACATATAGTCTTCAAGGTAAGAGAGCCATACCTTCAGTTTTCTCATCTGACCAAGGATCCCAAGATGATCTCCAAAATTCTTTTTGGCATTCTAGCCCTCGCAGCTTCCCTCTCCGTCCAGGCGCAGAGTGGCACTGGAGCACCGTCATCAATTCCGACTGGCATAAGCGTTGTTCCTCCTTGCGTATTGAACTGCACAACGATTGCGGCCACCCAGGCAGGCTGTGGCTCTGTGTGAGTTTTGGCCGTCATGTTGAAGAAATTCTTTGACTGATGTATCGGATCATTCATCAGTAACAATGTAACCTGCGTGTGCTCTTCGCAGCCCTTCCAGGCTGCTTCACTTGCGTGTCTTCAATCGGACTGTTCCTCTTCGGACCAGGCAGCCGCTGCCGTACTCCAAAGCACTCTCTGCGGCGTCAAAAGTAAGCTACTATTTACTATTGTGTATTTTGGCTTTGACGGAGTCTTGCTCATGTCTTTCAGGTATAGCTAGCTCTCTTGCGCCGGGTGGGTTGCCATCTACGGGGTCTGGTTCTGGCATTTCTACCCCAGCTAGCTCCGGAGCCTCCACTGCGGCTAGCTCCAGAGCGTCCGGGGGATCTAGCTCGGGGCCCACTGCTCCTTCCAACTCGGGTTCACTCACCGCACCCCCAGCAACTTCCACTGCTTCTTCCCAGAGCACCACCGGAGGATCTAGCCCAAACAATAGCCCTACCACCTCGGCTCCGTCTGGCTCTAGAAAAGCTTTCGAGTTTGCCTTCAGCCATATGGTTGGATTGATTGGTGTGATGACTGCGATGTTGTTGGGCGTGGGATCTCTATTGTGATCAGTGATAGTATAAAATGCCCGCCATACGCCAGTAGACGAGGTTTATAGTTTCGATGCCTTTGCTAATGTGTATATTCATCGCATTAGACAAGAGGGTATCCAGCTCTGGGAGATTCCGAATATTATAGTGTCGGGCATTTGGCAAGGTCGCATGGCCAATGCCGACACATGCGCGCCACTGCAGATCGACAGAAGTGATGTGTACTGGCGTACGGGATCAGACCGCTTAAAATTAGCCCACTAAGTTGCAGTATTTAAGCTGAGGCGTGTGTATATAATGCTCTGTCGTTCTTGCCTCGTACGACTACCCCGCATATAGTCTTCAAGGTAAGAGCACATACCCTCAGCGTTCTCATCTCACTGCAGGTCCCAAGATGATCTCCAAAATTTTTTTGGGCGTTCTAGCCCTCGCTGCTGCCCTCTCCATTCAGGCACAGATCAGCACTGGAACAACATCACCTCCAACTGTTCCTCCTTGCGTGTTGAACTGCACAACAATCGCGGCCACCCAAGCAGGCTGTGGCTCTGTGTCAGTTTTAGCCATCATGTTTTAGAAGCTCCCTAACTTATGTATCACATCATTCGCCAGCACCAATGTAACCTGCGTCTGCTCTTCGCAACCCTTCCAAGCTGCTTCACTTGCATGCCTTCAGTCAAACTGCTCCCCTTCAGACCAGACAGCCGCAGTCGCACTCGAAGACTCCATCTGCGGCGCTAATGGTAGGCTATTCTTCTGTATTTCTGGTTTTGACCGCCTTGCTCATGTCTCGCAGCGACAGCTAGCTCTCCTGCGGGTGGGCCGTCATCCACCGGGTCTGAAGCTTCTACCCCAGCCAGCTCCGGAGTGTCCACTCCAGCTAGCTCCGGAGTGTCCACTGCGGCAAGCTCCGGAGCGTCCGGGGGGTCTAGCTCAGGTTCACTCACCGCACCTCCAGCAAATTCCACCCCTCCTCCCCAGAGCACTACCGGAGGATCTAGCTCAAGTAGCGGCCCTACCACCTCGGCTCCATCTGGTTCTGGAAAGGCTTTCGAGTTTGCCTTTGGCCATATCGTTGGATTGGTCGGTGTGATGACTGCGATGTTGTTGGGCGTGGGGGCTCTACTGTGATCAGTGACAGCATAAAATGGCCGCCAAGGTTTTTTTAGTTTCGACGCCTTTGCATTTTCACCTTTGCACCAATGATATATTCTTCGCATTCAGCCTCAGGTTGCATTTAAGCCTGAGTCGGAATAAGTCCCTTTACAAAGGTACTCAGCTGTCCTGAGCGGCTGAGCCGTAAATTCCGCGTGGTACAATGTTTGGAGCGCATGATGTGTAGGGTCAGGTGGCTGAGTGTTATGTAAATTCAAATTCCGCGACGAAAAAGGACAAGCATGCTCTTATATGTTCAGCTGGCAAGGCCTCCATGGCCGCTCGCTAAGTATTCTCTTTTTCTCCTGATACATTGCACGTCGGAGACGTTATAGGTTTCATCCATGCATTCTCCTAATCGCACTGCTGTTTTGAGTGCATACTTGGTTTTCTTTGGATTTTCACTCGTGACCAGTTCGATTGCACAAGTAGCAGAGATCCCGCCATGTGTAATGTCATGTCTTTCCACTGCTTCGCAGGCCTCAGGATGTTCAGGAGTGTAAGTTAAGCTCGTCACTCATTCGCTGCAACTATATTAATCGAGTAAGGTGGTTGTAGTATAGATTGGACATGTGCTTGTAAAAATCCATCTTTTCAACCTGCATCGAATCAATGCTTCGTGCAAACATGCACGTCTAACAATGCACTGATCGGCGAGAGTCTGGTAGACACCGAGTGTAGCAACGGTGAGCCCTCCGACTTGGCTTTATCTAGCGGCCCTCATTCTGCCTTAGAAGCATCTACATCAATCCCTCCACCTTTCTCGCCACCGTCGACCGCCAGCACGACCAGCGGCATTTCCAACAGCCCTACGACCTCACTGTCGGTCACGGATTCGTTAACCTCTCCGCCCGAACATCCGACGACCTCTCCGCCAGGTCCAGTGCGAACTAGCAATACTCTTGCGCCTCCCATCCCTCCCTCCTCGATACCCGGGCCCCCACCCATACCATCTGGAACATCGCCTATTCCATCGAGTCTTAGTACACCCATCTTGTCTCCAACCCCATCAGCAATTTCACCCGGGTCCACAACGGTGATGAATAGTACTCTGGCGAGCAATTCGAGCACCCCGTCCGTTACAACCGTTCAAACGACCGTATCTAGTGGGGTTATCCAACCTCCCCCGACGAATACAGGTAATAATGCGCTAGGCTGGAATGCACAGGGCGACAAGAAGCTAGGGGTTGTTTTGATGGTATTCGGCATATCGGCCTTACTGTAATGTGAAGTGACTTGCATTTAGGAAGTTCTGTTTCTTGGTTGTCCGTTCGTCTTTTCAAGACTTTTAGTTAGTAGGTAGTATCTGCCTGAACACTTTCCGTTTACATGGACAAATAGTTTTACGGACTTGGTATGAGTTATAACAGACGGTAATCTATTTCCGTAAAATGCGAACGGTGCCCGAACTTACATAAAGGTGAAGACATGTGCACCAGTAAGCATCGTTCTGCAAAAGAAACTCCAATCGTATTGGGTGGACTCGAATCAGTCTCTATTTCAGGTTTAACCCAGCTTGGTATACATTAGAACGATTATCTTCTAATCGTGAGCCTATGCTCGACGTGGAGACTTGGAATGCACGCGTACGTGACGTCACACCTGTAAGGACTGACGACACAACTCGAGAGGCCAACCTAGCGGTATGCTTATTAGACCATGTCTTATCCTTTAGCGTCCACTAAATGTCTTCCTTTAGGAAAATCCTCGTCAAGCTCAACTCACGCCGTGGCTCTAAAGACTGCAAACACAAGAAGTCGCTCGTAAATGGGGACGTGCAAGCCCCGGAGGAGTCTAAGGAACCTATTCGATCGTCCGAAGAGCGCAATGAGAGTGAGATAGAATCCAAAAAACGAGAAGCTTATGATCAGGTAAGCTCTCTGGGGCTTGATACTATGAAGTCTTATGTTGGGCTTGCCGGAAGGATGAGTTGAACGCAAATTATGGGGATGTTCCAGAGGATCCAGGTGCGATTTATGGGTGTTTCGACTGCGTTCGCTCAGATCTTTTAGCAGGTCGCAAGCTTGAACACATTGATGCATTACGCAACAAGAAAGAAGGTGACCCTGTCGAATTCAGAGCCAGGATACATCACATGAGGCCCTTAGGTACGACTAACCAGTCTCATTCACGCTCTTTTTTTGGTCCTAATATGGCGGTATGTACAGGTTCGAAAATAGTCTTCTTATTATTTCGACAGCGCATGGCCACTATAC
The DNA here is from genome assembly GCA_015039355.1 of Ramaria rubella. NCBI lineage: Eukaryota > Fungi > Basidiomycota > Agaricomycetes > Gomphales > Gomphaceae > Ramaria > Ramaria rubella. Next base: position 82,834 of record MU134524.1, read on the forward strand.
AAGGCGTAGTAACGGAGGAAGAAGGGGTCGTGTCAAGTAATATGTTATATTGGACCAAACGCTTGCATCACGAGACTATAGTGCTTGTCGAAGGTGTCGCTCAGGTGCCAAAGCATGAAGAGGGGGAGGTTAAAGGAACAACTATTCACAATATTGAGATCAAAGTTCACAAGGTATTGGTTTCTCTTCCCGAAATCTCTTTGCTGACTAGCTTCATATAGCTTTACGTTGTTGCCGCGCCGTCAGTAGTTCTTCCTTTCCAAGTAATCGATGCGGGTAGACCTGCAGAGGCGTTCGAAAAGGTGCATTCTATGGAAGACAATCGGGAGGGTTTTTTGAACATAACCTTCTTCAGGAAGATTCGCGTTTTATTCGTGTTGGAGAACGGACACGGTTCAAGCATCGCGTCCTGGACTTACGAGTAAGCACCTTCATGATTAAATCTCAGGAAGGCAGGTGCTGAGCTCTGTGCGATCTCATAGACACCTACCTCACAGGCCATATTTAGCATCCACTCTGGGATCTGCAAACTGTTCCGACAGTATCTTGACGACCAACATTTCACTGAAATAAACTCCTCCAAACTCCAAGACGCCGCCACTGAGTCTGGTGCATCTCTTTTTAGAGTAGATTATTTCAGGCGTGCAGTCTTTCTTGCGCAGAGCCCCCAGCTTGCCAAACAAATGTGTATTGCCGCAGACATGGAAAGGGTATATGAGATAGGACCAGGTGGGCTTTTACTTCGTGGGGAGGAATCCTTATCTGATCGCATGTACTGGGTGCAGTGTTTCGAGCAGAAAACTCGAATACGCACCGTCATATGACGGAGTTTATGGGCCTTGATTTGGAGATGGAATTAACGTCAAACTACTCTGAGGTCATCGACATCCTTGACTCCATGCTTCTCCATATTTTCCGGGGACTTCAATCTCAGTACCGCACCGAGGTGAATATAAATACTCTTTAATGATGCCCTTTCATTAAACTTGTGACTTCTAACATAAGATAGAGCTTGTCAAACAACAATTCCCCCATGACGACCTTGTTCTTCCTGACAAAACATTACGGCTCAAGTTCCAGGAGGGCGTGCAGCTGCTCAGGGACAGTGGATGGACAGAGGAGGATGGATCTACCCCAGGCGATTATGACGATCTAAGCACCAAAGGGGAGCAGCGGTTAGGACAACTCGTTAAAGAGAAGTACAACACCGATTATTATATCTTAGGTGAGTCGCTATGTGACATAATGCACCACGTCCCACTCAGCATTAATGCGTATTTTATCAGATAAATTTCCACTCGGTGTCCGGCCTTTCTACACGATGCCTGATTTTGAAGATGGCGTACGTCTCAGTATTCAGATATTAACAATTTGTTGTCTCACACAAAGCCTAGAGGTTGTCTAATTCTTTTGATTTCTTCTTGCGGGGCGAAGAGGTTCTCTCAGGCGGCCAGCGTATTCACAATGCCCCTCAACTAGAAAACAGGTATCTATCGTATGACGCTCCCTTTAACATTACTGTTCAACGAAAACGTTTTAGAATGCGAGAGGCCAAGATTGATCCCGATAGTATGAAAGATTATGTTGATGGGTTTAGATGGGGTTGCCCTCCTGTGAGTACCCAACTTCCCATGTTTAAATGTTTACTGACATTATATTGTTAGCATGGCGGTGGCGGAATTGGTGAGCACGATCCGTGCCAAAAGTATTTCTTTCTGTGATACTAATCATACATTTCCCGCAGGTCTTGAGCGGGTCATCATGTTATTTCTAAATCTGCATAACGTCAGATGGGCTAGCCTATTCCCCCGTGACCCAAAGAGTTTTTCAACAGCTGGTCAAGATCCCGGGGAGATTTCTGCTGAAATCGCGCAGTCCATGGTGGTCCACGGACCTATAGCTCGTACCGCCAGAGGAAAACGTATAGGAGACCTGCCTGCAGTCCCAGATGTGCGTGGCTTTCGTGATATAAGCTCTTTCACGAAGGTTTGACAGGACTACAGCTCATTGCCAAATACGGAGATGCCACCAACACTTCGTGGGTTGACCCAGCATGGACTGTGTGGCGGCATCCTGAAACCGGAGCCGCCGTTGCTTATATCCCGGGAGATGGTTATGCCGTCACTTTCGGCAACCCGCTCTGTGAGCCTGACCAGATCCCTCGCGTCGTCCGCGCATACCTCGCATACGTCACAGAAGAAAAGCATCTCAAACCGGTTTGGTGCTGTGTGGATAAAGAAACGGAGCGCCACCTCGCGCAGGATCTTCATTGGAGCGCAGTCATCGCCGTCGCAGAAGAACGATTGGATCCGACGGCGATGTCGATACATGACGACAAGAACATGAGGCGAAAGATACACCACGCAGAAAGGGAGGGTGTGAATATCCATGAGGTATCCGGAGAGCCTGATGAGGCCCTTCGGACGAATATTGAGCGCAGGCTGCAGGATTGGAAGGCGAATCGTAAAGGGACGCAGGTCCATCTTACGGGGCTGCGGCCCTTCGACGATGTAGCGCACCGACGATATTATTATGCCACGGATAAGGAGGGCAAGGTAAACCCCAAGTGATAGGCTTCATTCTATCTTAAGCTTACCTGCTCTGAGTGGATAGATATGTTGTCTTCTAGTGCTAGCGCAGCTTTCACCATGCCATGGACTTCAAATCAAATGGTCTCTCGAGTTCCCAGGGGCACCCACTGGGGCAATAGAGGTATGTATGACGTAACATTTTACCCTTGAAAAGTCTCAGTGTGTTCTTTTACAGTACATCCTTGCAGAAGTTATTAAGAAAATCGGGGAAGCCGGGGTAAGAACCGCGACATTCGGCGCGGGAGCCACAAGAACTCTACAGAAGGTCGATAACATTGGCGGCTTCCGCGTTATGATGCTGGAGAAAGTGTACAATGGTCTATCACATACATATAGTCTCGCGAACAAAGGCGATTTCCGAGAAAAGTTTGGAGTACGACAAGACCCCGTACGCATGTTTAAATGTCTCATACGTACTGATTTCATACTGACACGCCAATTTTGAAGTTATACATATGCTATCCAAAAGGTTCCATAGGTGGGCATAAAAATAGTAATGCTGCCTCGCACTGATAACTCATCGTCCTACGCAGGGATCAAAGGAGTTAATGCAATCATGAATGTGCTTCAGCAACCCAAGTAAGGATTACAAGTGTGAATTTGTCTTTCGATAGTCGCGACTCGGGGCAGCCTTTACTTTGCGTAGAGAGTAGAAGCTATTTCAATAACCATCTTGCACGTCGTCTGAGGAGCACCATCTTTCAATACCTGATTTGTCTATAGTGGAAACGATTTCTATGGATAGGCCATGCTTTGCCAATCGAGTCCTCCGTGAAGGATAATGGGCACCTCTATAAATGTGAAAATATAGGCCATCGAGTCGCCAACCTTTCAACGAGTCTAATGCACGAAGATGAGCGACATTATTATGACCGCTCCGTGCATTGCGAGTAACGACCAAAAAGAAGCTTCATAACCCTTGTGCTGAGAGAGCAGGTCGGAGGGTTGATGTTTGTTTACGCCTAGTGTGACTGCGGTTATGACTACAGATCCAACTCCACGTAAGCCACAGATTAGTGTTGATGTTATCAAATACTGACCAGCGAGACCAACAGTGGCACCCAATTGGAATGCGGTGTTCATCATGGCACCCACAACGCCCTGAATGTAAGCGTCTGGGTGATCAGGGAGCGTTATTTTCAGTACAAGGTTAGAAGCACCTCCTCGCCCTTACGAGCTCCAGCCATAATGAATATGTTGGCGCCGACATATGCCATCCCAACGCCGATCAAGCTGATGATCATAGCGGGTAACATATATGACCAATACTTTTCAGGTGTATCGGCCAGCGCGAATAGGATACTCCCAACAAGCATTAAGATCTAGCTTTGATCGTCAAAACGGGATCTGAGAAAGCCAGAGCACACACTTGACCGCCAATAAGATGTACGCGGCGAGGAATGTAAGGAGCAAAAACACCCGTTAGATAGGAACAAAGCCCTCCCGAAATACCTAAAGAGACGCAGGGAGATAAGGTAACGCAAAAGGGTAGCAACTCTGGGCACACCGATTGGAAGGCAGTGGAGAGCAGCGCTCAGCGCTGACCAACCCCACAAGTCCTAGAATTTACCACATTGAGCATTTGACGCGAAAACACGTATTATAGAGATGACAAACCTGGAAAATTTGGATGAGCTGGAGCTCGATGCCGTTCACAAACCAATATATACTAACGTCGCAATAAGTCAGTGGAGTCAATGGAATAATGCATTACTTGCCTCCAGGAGTAAAGAAACAGTGGCAGGAAGTTCTGATTGGTCCATGTTCTTGGCGGTACAGCTGGGTCTTTGGCATAGCGTTCGATAAAAAAGAACCCAATCACGAATAGGGTCGAAAGAATAAGTGCAATGATGATCTGGGGTTTTCCCCATCCTTTAAATTCAGCATATATTCAGCACAATGAGTTATGAGACAACACAAACACTTACCTGCGTTGTTGCCATCCGAAATTGCGTAAACAAACAATATAAGGCCACCGGCTAGAGCTACGACGCCCTGCCAGTCGAGTTTACGGTCCTTCCTAGTAAGATAGACAGGATATTTTGGGAGAAGAAAGAACGCTAAAATGGAAAATGGAAGAACGATGATGGCCACCAGATAAAAGACTACGTAGTGGACTACATTAGTGGAGATTAATGGCGAATTTTATAAAGCTTACTCCATCGCCAATTTACCCGCGCCGTGAGAACACCACCCTGATAGATTTATGTATAGATAGACTTCAAGTGGCAAAGAGCAACCCACAATGATGAAACCAAAAACATTCCCTAGAGCTCCAAAGGCTCCAAAAATAGAAAGGGCCCGGCCTTTCTCTGATGGATCTGGAAACTGCTGTACGATCATGGTCAATGCTGAAGGAAATGTCATTGCAGCCCCTGGTGTTCAAAATAATGATCTGGTCCAGATTAAATAAATAGATTTCGTACCGATTCCTTGTACTGCTCGAAACACAAGAAGCATGATAGGATCTATACTGACAGCGCACAAGATGCTGAAGATACCAACTGTAACGTATCCGATGCAGAAAACAGGTTTCGGTTGGTGGATATCTGTCAGACGGCCTGCAAGCAGAAGAAAGGTCGCAAATGTGAGTGTATAGGCTGTCACAACCCATTGAAGTGCGCCGGGGGCGAAATCGAGATCTTTTGATATCTGTAATTCACACGTCCATATAACATACTATGGATATGAGGGCAATAGCTGAGGTTACTCACCTCGGGCAGCGCAATGATTGTACTGACAGCGTTGAAAATGTCAAAGAACTGGGCAGAGCATAGGAGGGACATCATGAGAGCCCTATGGAAACCTTTCAATGGTCTCGGAGACTCTGATTTTAACACATCATATGCGAGACTACTTTTCTCGACATCGGACAGTGGAAACTCTGGGGAAAGGGTCGCAGTCGGCGAGATTTCCAAAGACATATCTGTCTTGCAGAGAAGGGGTGCGTGCACAAGAGGGGAAGGGTTGAAATACAGCAAGATATCGTTATCTTCTGCATCTTATACGTACATGCCTCGATGTCGGCGGAAATGAGGGCAGGGATGGATTGAATGTCCAACACGTTCAAGATGCTTACGATAAGCACACGGGCTATCGACATAAGAGTAATATGTAACACGCACTGCAGACCGACAGAGGTTCGGTACGATGTCATACGCCTATCTGCCGAAAAAAAAAACGTTCGTACTTACTGTTTGAGAACAAACCGTAGGTTATGCGCGCAACACGTCCCAAACACCTTCAAGTTGAAATGTTCAGGAACTGCCAATATTGATGAGTCCTGGTCGACACCGCTTAGCTCTAGACTCGACCATGCTGAGGGATTGGTCGTCGTGTTCACTATTGGTGTATTCACTGGTCAGCTTAAGAGCCAGGAGATGGTCCAGCCTCAATTGTATGTAATGATCTATAGCTATTTTTAGTGCAGAGAAGGTTCCCACGGTCTGAAAGTCTTTTGCAAAAAAAACCAACCTAATTCCGAAGTGCATCCGAAAAGTCTGGATCCATCATGTTACCTCGTATCATCACGAAGACCAGCGACTGTCAAAGCGAGCCGCCAGCGCTCAGGGACGTTTCCGACACGTGATTCAGAGGTAAGGGCGCAAGGGTGTCGTGACTCTGTGGAGGCACTTGATATACAAAAAAGCGGGCAATGTAAGGGAACTTGGAGCTGGGGGGAGTGAGTAGGGCGGGGTGAAAATCTCTGGAGATTTTGGGACTACTTACGTAAAGAGCGAATGCACTACACTGCCACGGCACTCTAATTGCCAATACTTGTAAATCCGGAGCAGCTTATGAGTACCTACAGTAGTACCTACATTTAATGGCGCGCGGCTGCCACAGGGTCAGCCGAACGTCAGGTGCTGCTCCTTGGAGTTGACACTAGTGCCACTACCGCGTATCTTGAGTTTGATACGTGACTCGCCCTTCAACACCTTGGACCAATGGACGCGAAAGCCATAGAGCACGAGACTCTCGACGAGAAGGACCGACATTCTGTTGAGGACGATGCTCTTCGAATGACCTCAGCCGAAGAAAAAAGACTCTTGCGAAGAATAGACTTGTGGATTGTACCGTACGCATCATTGTGAGAAACTCTTCCATTTTGTACTGCGGATTGTAGCGCACACACGCAATCAGACTTTATTTGCTCAGTGAGTTGTTGAGCACTTGATAGCTTCGTATAATGCACGCCTCATGCTTTGCAGGCTTTCTCGATCGTGTTAATATTGGGCAAGCTCGACTTGCAGGGCTGGAGAAAGATCTTGGACTCCATGGGAATCAGGTGCGTGGCATACAGCGTTGCGAGCTCCCTGTAGTTGAAGAGATACTCAGTATGATATCGCATTGACGATCTTCTTCGTGTCATACGTCGCGTAGGTGCCAGTGACCAATGATTTGTAGTGGTGCTGATTTCAAAACCATTTCACCAGGTTTGAGCTTCCTAGCAATTTGCTCCTCAAGAAATTCAAACCTCAAAGATGGATTTGTTTCCTAATGGTTTGCTGGAGCATTCTCCAAATGTGTGTTTTTCTTGCGCTTAGGGTTATGTGGTTGGACCCTAAGTTCTCACCCGCATACAGCGCAATGGGCCTAGTGACCAATCGCCAAGGTCTGTATGCAACGAGGTTTCTCTTAGGAGTGTTCGAGGTAATTGGACATTTTTTCCTCGCTTAAGTTTGGGTAAACTAAGTGCTCCGCATACATCCAGTCGGGGCTCTTTCCAGGGCTCAATTTTCTCTTTACGACCTGGTATACACGTAATGAACTCAATTTCCGCGTTTCAATTTTTTTTGCAGGAGCCACCCTTGCTGGTAAGAGTTTTTCTACTAGTAGCCTCTGGTCCTGAACTCTGGCATAATCCAATGCTAGGTGCCTTTGGAGGAATACTTGCATTTGGAATTCGGCACATGGCAGGCGTAGGTGGTAAGGACGGATGGGCATGGATGTAGGCTCACCGGTAATGCTATTGGATTCACTTACGACGCTTCGTTGTTCACTAGCTTCATTCTGGAGGGCCTTCTTACCCTCGTATGCTCCATCCCTGCTCTGTGGCTTGTCCAGGATTTCCCGCAGTACAGTAATCTTTTGACCCCTGAAGAATGTACAAAGTGGTTGCACCGCCTTACTACATCCCAAGGCGTCACCAACTCTCCTCTACCCTTCACCAAGGCACAAGTTGTGCGTGCCTTGACTGACTGGAAGACTTATGTGTACAGTGCCATCTATCTTTGTATGTGCTTTGTAATAACCATGTGCCCTTCATTTTAACCAAAAATACATGCACCGACAGCTATTGGACAACCTTTCTATTCCCTTTCACTATTCGTACCTTCCATTAGTGAGTTACACCCGAATCGGTTATATATATCTGCGTCTGATGCAATTCGTGCAGTCGCGGCGCTCGGTTTCACTAATGCGAACGCGAATCTTCTCTCGGCCGCCCCGTACGCTCTCGGCACCGTCACCACTCTTACGGTGGCTTATATCAGCGATCGCTACTCCATAAGAGCACCTATCATTGTTGTAACGTAAGTGAAATAATAATGTAGTATGTCGTCAATTCTTCTACACCTACTTACCGAGTTGCCTCGTTCTCAGAATGATATTTACTGTAATTGGATATATTATCCTTCTCTGCAACGTTTCTGCTGCTGCAAAATATGTTGCTGTTTTTATTACTGTAGCTGGAGTCAGTCCCTCGATCTCCACTGCCATTACTTTTGTTGTGTGTATTTGTCTCCTACAATGTGGTCTATTAGCTACTGAGAATGAACTATCTCTTCTATTTAGGGAAACAAGTGGGTTTCGTTTTGCAAAAGCAAATTGAACACGTACTGATTTCGGTTCACAGCTTTGGACCTATGTATACCCGAGCGGCCGTTATGGGTATGTTTATAGTATCCGTATTCTATGGACCTAATTCCGTGGCCATTAGGAATTTTCTTTAGTTTTGGAAATTCTGCTGGCATCATCTCTTCGAACGTTTACCCCACCGGAGACGCTCCCCGTTACATTCGCGGCCATGCTATAGCTCTAGGATTCTCGGTACAAAATTTTTTTCTCGTTATCAACTCACCCTATTGACAAATGTCATACTAGTGTTTAACCATTGCACTGTGTTCTTTCATGACCTATTATAACATGCGGGAAAACGCAAGACGGGATAGAGTTTACGGGGTCCCCAACCCCGACGGCAGTGATTGTAACCCTATAAATGCTGACGATCCCGTCCGATTAAAGAAATGGGGCCTAGAAGGCAAGACAAAACAGGAGATTATTGAGATGGGTGATCTTCACCCCGCATTTAGGTATGTTGGGATGGCATGTAAAGTCACAAACTGACACATTATCAAGATATGTCATATAAGATATACTTTAGTTCTCGTTGGACCATTCAGGCTTTCTCAATCATCCTTGAGCGACGCACGTTGATATCAAGCAAGATTAAATTCGGAATCATGTAACGTTTACTATTCCCGATATGCGACTGCTATTCCCTTTACATGGCATTGGTGAGAAATCAGCTTTAAGTCAGGATCTGAGTAGATGCAACAGCAATTATTCCGAGTCGGAATCGGCCAGCAGGACCAGATAAAGTGCCCGGCACATCAGTAAATTGGGAAACCGTCCAGATTACCAGGTCAGGTCTAGATGCCAGGCGGGCGATCTAGCACCTGACGGACCCACCGGGAGGCTTCAGGAGTTCCCGCGGCCGACGTGGTCGCGCCAGGCGAGTGACACTATCACTTCTATATAGGCCCTGGAGAGCTGTAGTTAATCTGTAGTGCTCCAGCATAGTGTAGGTAAACCATTATAAAACACTGGCACATGTCTACTATTTTTATTGACTTGCCATAATTCTAAATTAAACTGCTACTAGTACTAGTAGTATGATTTATTTGGTGACATCAACAACTACACTCAAGAAGGTAAGTACAGTGGTAGTATAGTAGTATGGCACCAATAACACTGTAACAACAACCTGAAGCTGGGTACAAATTCTACTACTAGTAGTATACTAGTACAGCTAGTAAATAATGAGTGAGAGCTGACCAAAAGTTGAAAGGAATTAACATACCTACTAGTACCTTGAACTTTCCGAGGTGCCAGTGTGACGGTCGGTTGATGGGAAGTATTTGCTGCCAGAAGACATGCTCATCTCCTGTGTGAATGGAAAGCTCGATGATTGCCAGCTCATCCTCTACGATTGCCAGCTCGTCCTCTACGATGTTTGGATTGGCCTCTACGATGTTTGAATCGGCCTCCAGTGGAGTGTTTGAATTGGCCTTCGGGGTATAGACTGCAATCCTACGGCTGATGTATGCCCACGCAGGAAATCCTCATTCCTGGCACATTGCAAATGTCAAAGACACAGATCCACATGTCGGGTGGTCTCTTGACCAATTTTTCTCATGATGCCCTCACCCTCATCTGTGAGAACATCTACCAACCACTGGGAAAGGGGTGCTGTATTGCCGACAAGGTGTGTATTGATATGGTAGAGTTGTCTGGGGAGGAGAGTCTCACTGGCAACGTCATATTGGAAAACCGAGATCCGGGTGGCCATGGCACTGATGCCATGGATTGTTGGCAAGTTCTTGATTCCCCGCTGGTGGAAGCTACTGTACACGCTCTTCATGAGCGTAAAGCATTGACACATTTGCGTGTCTGCAAGCTGGCAGGTAGAGTCGTTCTTCAGGTGAGAAGGAGGCTTGAGCTCTGGGAAAAAGATGGGATATTGGGTGGCTTGAACCACAAAGGGGTCTGTTAAGTCAATGGCATGTTGGCGACCAATCTTTTCTTTAATACCGTCATAGTTTGAGACAACAACGTAGCCTTTGTGTTGGGGGAAGAGCTCGTTAAGGAGGATGGTCCATGGGACATACCACGACACTTTGCTGTCAAATGCCAGTGGGTTGAATTCTTCGTCTGCAGCAGGTGGGGTATCTAAATAACTGGGTTGGCCAGTGGGAGTTATAGGCTTTATAAAACCAGGCCCAGGAGCGAGAGTGGCAAAAGCATTGGCAACTAAATCACTCCAAGGCATAACAGATGGGTTAGGGGGGGGGGTCCACCCGGGGACGATGGAACATGCAATGAAATTCCGCTGCTTATGGCAGCTCCCATGACACTGATAACAGTACGACTACATCTTCATCCAGCACACCGGCCAGGATGATGACACTGATAACAGTACGACTACATCTTCATCCAGCACACCGGCCAGGATGATGACACTGATAACAGTACGACTACGTCTTCATCCAGCACACCGGCCAGGATGACGCCAGTGCTGGCACCAGCAAGCCAGGCTATCACGACCACGACAGTGGTTTACATGTTGACACCTGTATTTTGAAAAACATGTTGCGTGAGGTCCATCTTTGCTATACAACAAGGTACCCTGTCTCAGATGATTTTCTTGGCAGATTTGGGCCTAAATTTTATGCCCCTTGCGAACCAAAACAACTTGTAGGTGCTCAGGACTTTCCATTTGCTTACAGGACTCAATAGCTCGACCGCAGACTGCATGTAGCGACGGTGAGTCCATCACAGCCACGGCAAGCTCAGCACACCTCACTTACACTGTCTTTTGCAATCGTTGTCACAGGGTCACCATCACTGTGTACCACCTGCTGCTGTGCATGGTGCGTGCCACAAGCCTCATTATTGACGACTCTCGTGCTGTATCCAGGCACGCTGACAAGCATGATACTTGACAGCGCCTACTACACTACAAAAGACGCTCACTGCACACGTGCCTATCATCATCAGCTTTCGCCAGACCATCATCTGCTGTGCTACCTCCAGTCCGCCAGACATATCATCTCCACACTCATTCTATTCTCCATCAATTCTATTTTCAATATGCCATCCAGCATTGCCGCCACCATGTCCCATGATTCGTTTCAGATGACCGCCAAGCCAGACATACACGTTGGACCACGCATTGAACTTCCTAGTCGGTGTTCTCCCCTTGATGTTCATTTGTCCAGTCCTCCTCCACAAGTCGCACATCGTTGGTACTATCCCCTATATGTCGAATCTCCTGAAGGCCCATACCGAATATTCCCCTCATATCCTCCTTATCACATTCACGATTGCATATGGGTATTCGATCAAACCTTCCATGCTCCCTTCTACGTCATCGGTTTTGACCCAAACTTCGAACCAGTGAATGGTTGGCATCGTATCGTCCTCAGGAATAACTGGTACATCAAAGAGCATGGACCAGGAACAGAGATTTGCTACGGTTATGTGCCTAAGGACTTCATCAAGAAGGGCTCGTCTTCGTTCCCTCTCTGGAGAAAATTCGTATCCAAGTGTCGTGATTGGTTCACATGTTTCTGAGTCGTCATCAAGTCACATGACTCACTTACTCATCTTCGGAGATATTTGACAAGCAACTGGAATCCTATTGGACGGCTATGACTCATTTTCATCACTTGACTCACTCGCTTCTTGGCTGTACTTCTATTTCCAATTGTTCCACATGGTCTATTGTCTATGACTCACTTCTATTCTATTTCTGGCTTCTATTTCAAATTCGCTGCCATATTTCCCTTCATTTCTTCGACCACCTGACTCATTTTTCCATTTCCTTACAAACCACCTTCCTATTTTGGTTTTCTGCCTCTCGCCGTTAGTCATTTCTCCTGTCTGCTGTCGACGACATCGTTGTATGGCATACTCGCATTGTTTGTTGTTCTGCTCATGTATATAAGGCCTGTTTCGCCTTAGTGTACCCCAATTCACCTCTTTCAGTTGGATTCACTCGTCTAAGTCTCAAGTCTAAGTCTTCTAAGTCTACTACTACTACTACTACGTCTACGTCTAGGCCAGCTTTGTCAATCACGTGACATTTGCTGTTGTATCTCGTCTACGCTTACGTCAGCGTATTACATCATCATCTTCGTCACTGCTACGTCCTCAATTACGTCCTCACGCTACGTCCTCATCTTCGTCTGCTACGTCATCTTCGGCGTCACTGCTACGTCCTCATCTTCGTCACTGCTACGTCCTCATCTTCGTCACTGCTACGTCCTCAACTGCTACGTCCTCATCTTCGTCACTGCTACGTCCTCATCTTCGTCACTGCTACGTCCTCATCTTCGTCACTGCTACGTCCTCATCTTCGTCACTGCTACGTCCTCATCTTGTCACTGCTACGTCCTCATCTTCGTCACTGCTACGTCCTCATCTTCGTCACTGCTACGTCCTCATCTTCGTCACTGCTACGTCCTCATCTTCGTCACTGCTACGTCCTCATCTTCGTCTTTGTTCTACCTTTGTTGCTGCTGATAGCAAAGCGCACTGAGCTGAACACCAGTGTAAGTAGCCGTGCAATGACGACACCGCTACCCACTGTCTTTTGGATTCATTTCTGAAAGTAAACCGACAACGCCTGTGCCTGCCTTCACCCCTGCTTTGGTTGCACCCTAGATGCCACACCTCTCCCACCACCATCACCATCACATCCACGCACCTGCACACGCTGAGGCGAGCAGAACGGCAGGCACACCAGGATGCCGATAGCGCACACAGTGTCAATGTGCTGATGACGACGCGCAGCGACCTGGCCGTGCCCTCCACCCTACGCATGAATCAACCACATGAGGTGGACAGTGGGTGCACACAACGCTGCATGCTGCACGACCCCACCTCCCTTGCGCAGCGCGCATGACCGATGTCAAGGGCCTGCACCGCCATCTCTCACCTTGACAATGGTGAAATCGACCACCTCCGCTCCATGTTAGCAAAGCAGATGGTCCACCGGTGACACGCACACTCAACACATGCAAGCCGTGAGCCCACCCTTGCGCTCGCCAGCACCAGCACCACCTCTGCAGTCACCTGCCTGCCACCTTCCCTATCTGCTACCTCAGCATCGCATCAACCCCGCACATCTCATGTCCAGCCTCCACTCCACGTGTACCTACGCTTGGCCCGCAACCATGCCTATCTCTGTGTTGCTTTGACCCCACATAACCCCTCTCTGCTCCCACCCCTCTAACTCCCACTCTCCCCACCTAGGTGCACATGACACTGAGCCTTTACTTATGGTCTCCATATTATGTATGACACTTTCATGAATACTTATGCATATTAATTACATTGTTACAGGATCATGATTCATGATGCTTGCTAAAAAATAGTTTGATATCCTGGTTTCGAGTGGAAAGGGTTAATCCGGAAGGTCTCTACCAGATCCAAGCAGTTCAATCCTGTGACCTGAGCTCCCGGCTGATCAAGATTTTGAGCATTTTCTCCAAATTTGGGGGAAAGTGGACATGGTTGAACAATATCCTCCAGTTCAATAATACCACCAATCCGAGTTCCAGATCCATCACTTGCACGTTCCTTCTTGACCAGAAACATATTTGTGTCAGGATCAGCTCCTCCAATAATCTCAAACCACTCTACATAGGCCAAATGAGGGCGTGAATGGTTTCCATTGTCCATTAAAGTTGGTTGGAAAATTAGATGGATTTGCCCTATACTAAATCCTTGCAACACAAGTCTTAGTATTCTTTGAATAAAATGCTAGAAGATAATATTACCTTTGATTCTAATCTGCATTTCTTCACTCTCTGGATTTGTATCCACAAATACAACATCAAACACCTCAGGTGAATTTGCATGGGCTGGTTTGGCTCTTAATATCCGAGTCTCTACTCGATCATGAACATCATCAAGTACTGGCATATGATAGGTAGTCGAGCTGTCATTTGCCATCCATGGCCTGCAGCATGAGATCCTAGGTCATGTCTAGCTTCATATTCTTTCAGAACAGTTTCAAGTGTTTTGGATGTAATTGAGAACTTAGCAGCAGCTCTTGCAAATGGTATTTTGACATATGGGGCTCTTTTGGCTAATACTGGTTCATGAATTTTATTGGGCATGGGAATAGCAGCTAACAGGACATTTTCTTCAGCCAGCTCTTCCTCCAGAGCATTTTCAGAAATCTGTGGTTCATGTAAGCGCCATTGAAGGTAGCGCCCAAAATAAAGCAATTTTTCCTGCCAGTCTAGCCAGTGCACCATTTGTTCTGCAAAATCTTTTTGGCTTACACCTTTGTATGCCTTCTTAGCATATTCAATATGGTAGCACTCTGGAGTTTCCATGGAGAAGTTATTTGTTGTACCAAATTGTCTGATGAATTCTGGGTAATGATGCCAGGTGTGTACCTTGGGAATGTTAAAGTGGTTGATAATGCCATTTTTCCCCCGTCTAGCACCAGTTTTTATGAATATATTCTTGTTCTTGTGAAATGTAGCATTATAGGTAGCTAGTTGAGATAGAGTTCCCTCACTATGAGACTGATATTGAGCCATGTAGATAAAATCCAGTTCTGCATGTGTAGCACAAAGTACTGCAGGAGGGACCTCAGGTGCCCCAGAAACTGCAACTAAGAAGGAGCATTGCAGATCATGGTGCTCCTTCCCAGACCATTGAGAAATTTTGGAAATTCCACTTGTGAAATGATGGAATCCTGGAAACTTAGGTAACCTACGAAACTGAGCATCAAGTTCTAACTTGCCAATTAGGTTGGTGTTCCATACTACACAGTGGTCTTTAAATGCCTTGTGCAGTCCATGGAGAACATCTGGACATATCATTTTTCAGATATCTGTGTCTGGGAAATCCTCCCACCATGGATGCTCTACACCATTTAACCCACAGTCCCTGGCTTCCATGGCAAATTTCCAAGTCCCAGCATTTGGAAATTTCCAACATATGGCTTTGATTTTTGCAAGAATAGATGCACTACTACGACATGCACAAGGTGCAATGTTTCCAAGCTGCTTTGTGCCAGCATGGCAACATGTGCAATCATTTGGTGCCAGACAAGCAACCAATGACTGCTCAGGCAGATTCCCAATATAGATCATTGGTATAATTATTTCTTTGCATAGCAGGCCTTCACTGTCAACCATGACCTTTGGAACTTTGGAAAATGGGACAAGAGGTTTTAAGATCTCCTTCATGCAAAGATGATATAGGCGTCTGGAAAGTATGCCTGGGAGAAGTTTGGCCTGAGTGGGATTTTCAAATTCCAAGTTAGGGAATTTCCCCTCTGGTATAAATCCACATGCCAGAAATGCATGACGGGTAGGCTTTGCCCGTACTCCTTTATGAATATGTCCTGATGATACCAAAAATGGTTTGACTTTCTTATCTCCAGAGAAATTTGTCAAGTGAGTGGCATCAGTTTCAAAAATTGCAGGGTTGATTGTGACACCATCTGGAAATTGGGCCTGATGTTCATGCCATGCATCACCACTTGCCATTTCACTATAACAGCGTTCAGTCATCTCAGCATCGAGATACTCTTCATAAGGCATATAATCCTTTTCACCCTTGAATTCTGGATTGGCTTCAAGCCATTCCAAGCACTCAACAGGATCACGATAGAGCAAGAGTTGAGGATCAAGAGGAGCCTCTGGTAATGTGATCCATTTAGCTCTCCATTCTGGAGCACCTGGCAAGGATTCAATAGCATTAACCAAGCCACTGCTATTCTTGAATGAAGGGGCCAGAGGCCCATGGCTCTTCACCTATAATGTTACATGATAAATCAAGCAAATAATACCAAATTCATAAATTAGAGTGTACCCAAGGCAAGTCCAAAAAGCTATCAATCTGTGTGTTAGGGAGGCCTGATGAACCAAGCCATTTGGCTAATTCCCACTCTTCTCTTCCTGCAAATGGATAAGTTGGATTGAGAGGATCAACTTTGTTAGCCTTTGTATTCTCATAGGGTGTTGTGGCAGATCCATATGTCTTAGCTGCATTTGGAAATGGATAATGATAGTAACGCATATGAGGGTCAGCTTCATGAGCAACAGGAGGAACTGGTGGAGGTGTGGGAGACTTCTCAGGTGGCTCATCATAGCTGTCATCCACATCCATTCCTGTGAGGTCATATTCTGGATCATCATCCTCCTCGTTTTCAAAACCATGCAGATCACCAGATGGTTCTTCCTGAATACTTGGCCAGTTATCCAGGTCATCAGGATCCAATCTAGTAGAAAGCTGACGATTAAGCCAGTTCAAGCAAGGATTAGACTGGGCAACATGTATCTTGAGACCTTTTTCTTTGCCAAAAACCTGTGAACAAGCTGGGAATGGACAGACAGGCATGGTGAGAGGGAGGGAAAGAGACTTCAAGTGATATTTCCCATTGTCACTACTATATAATTGACTTGCGAAGGTGTCAAACGTCTCAATGTTAATGTTCGAACCCAGACTGACACTTAAGGATTTCACACCCCAACTTTGTTCTTTTCTTCTTGTTCTTCCACGCCACTCCCACTTCTGCTTCTGCTACACCAATCCCTTTGTCTCTGCTACTGAAATTAACGCATGAAAACTCGTAAACGCAACATTCCGAACTTCTCACTCTCAGTGCAGCTCCAAAACCCCAGCAAAGCTGCAGCTGCTCCAAAGGCTTGCACCTCCCTGGATGCCTTTGATAACAAATGTGACCCAAAATCATGCAAATCACACAAACCTGCATCGCAGGTGAGTTTCGTCTTCTTGCCCTTCCTGTCAACCGTAGATCAAGCACATGGCACCGTAGTCCCATGCTGATCTTTTCAACAGGCCTCTCACTGATTCAGAAGATTCCCCACTCATCAATGGGGATGATAGTGGTATTCAATGGGCTTGGGGAACTGACAACCACCAGGCCACAGTCCAACACGACGGTGGCAAGTTCATTGAGGACAACAGTCAGGTTGATGGCCAGGATGACAACCAGAGTGACACTCCAAAAGTCATCCAGGAATCCAACAAGGGGTCAGACTTTGAAGACCTGGGCAAGCCCTCTGTGTCTCAGGAAGTAACGACTCGCCAACACCGCGATCCAACGTCCCGAGATTCAGAAATCACCCATCTTAAGCTCACCCTCATTGCAGTGAAACAGTGCAGCAATTCTCAGTTTCAGGGCAGCCCAGGCCTGAATACAAAGGCACGTCTCCTTTCTCTTTCCTTTCCTTCGCATCCACTCAATTTTTTTGAAGCATGTCACTGAGACCATGGATTCCTACAATGTACTGGATGTGCACCGCAAGAAGAAAAAGACAAAGACGGGCTCTCTCCCATCACCAACCGCTCTAAGAGCCCAAATAGCTGAGTGAGTCTCTCGTATTTCAATCAGTTTCCCGTCTCACTCAGAACCAGGGCCAACAAAGTAAAAGCCGACAATGTCCTGCAGTATGTCTATATACGCCCTATTGATATATGTACACTGACACCTATTCTACAGCCATGCAGCAGGTAAAAGGAAGACATCAAAAGGTGGCCTGCCGATGTCCATCCCCAAGACGACAGCAAGACCCAAGGGGATGAGAACGTTAAGCAGAACGTCCACGTCCACCCCATCAGCGACCCCTGGGCCGTCAGCATCCACACCTTCTGTGTCCACACCCTCCAGTTCTTTTGTTTCTCCTCCAGCCAAGAAAACCGTTGCTGTTGGCGGTGGGGGCAATGGCTCAGGACTCATCAAGGGCGCAGAGGGCAATCCGGCCCAGGCACAATCATACACGCCCGGCCACCGCAGCATGTTAGCACTGGCCAAACGCTACATGCACCTGTTCATAGCCACCCAGGATGCCTTTCCAGATTTGGCCACCATGCGTAATTTTGTTGTCAATGCCATCCAACTCACCTCCAAAGATATGGAGATTACTGTGGAGCGCACTGTGGGTAATGACAAGATGGTGAGTAGTATTAGTCAGTATGATTCTTCATTGTATGCTCACTAACAGTTTATTATTAGATGAGAGAGCAAATCACAAAGGTTCGCAACTGATGGAAAGTTGCTGCAGGGGGCATCGTTGTCTCGGCGTATCTGCTTACAGGTACCAGGGATGAGATCAAGGAACGTGCAGCATATCTACTAGAGAACGTCCGCTTCCTGTACAAGCAGCTTGTAGTTCCTCAGGCCCTAGCAAGGTACTAGTTTGATTCTCACAGCACACTGAGCTCATTCCTTGACAGGAAAGATGGATGAACCCCTTTGGCCATGAGGCTATCTAGGCCATGATTGTCTCGGCGGGATTCGCTGCCAAGGACAGCATCGCCCGCCTCCAGAGCAAGATTCTTAACCTGATGCCGTTAGAGATCATTGCATTTGCATCTATGGCGGTAAATCTTCTTTTTTTCATAGCATTCAAGTTGAGTTCTTACTTTCTTTATTAGATTCATAATGCACTTGCTGAGTTTGTTGAACTCGGAATACGCAAGAATGTCAATATGCACACAAATGTATATGCCTCAAAGTACTGCACCTACCTCAAGCACATCCACACATTCTCTACTAGCGCCAAGCAAGTTAACTGCCTTGACTTACAGCAGTTTTTATACACCACTAGGATGTAAGTGCCTCACAGCTTACAGTTATTTCAGTAACACTAATCTACTATACACAGGGACAAGTTGGAGCAGAACCTGGATAGCAGTGGTAGTGAGGAGATGTTCACACTTGGGGACTCATTGCTGGCTCAATCAGTAGCTTAGGTAGTTTTCCAAGTCGCGGTGCCACGCACCACCAACTATTTCTCTCAGTGTTTGTTAGCCAGTCGAATACAATCAGAGCTCTTTTGAATTACTTTTGAAGACTTGTGGATTCTATAGACAGAACAGAGTCACGAAGCGTCTGGGAGTGGCCACAACATCCTGGCCGCTCGCTGCCATTATAGATGCTCCCGGTGTGTCCATGCGCTCGCAAACTCTGTGAACGGTCATGATATCGCGATGCCTCTAGGAGCATCCACACACATCCCAGACCAATCTTGGAGTGCTGCCCTCACTCTAAGATCACGGGATGTCGTCGCAGCTGATCTGAACCTCTGGAGACTCCAGGATTCTCTAGATGACATTACCATTTTACTGATGCATTGTTGGGTATATTCTTTTCTGAGCTGATGAATCAACCTCCCCCCCTCTTGTAGGCTGTTAGGACCTGACCTTTGCCAGGATCATACATTGCACTGGCTTCCTCGTGCCTCTTATACTACTAAGCATGAAATATTCGACTTGAGTGGTTGTTGTGCAGCCTAAAGTTATTCACTGATATGCTTGTAGTTTTGATTTTAAGATGCTTGCTGGAATAGTTGTGGATACACTTGCTCATCATGTCCCATTTGTTAGGATGGTGTAGATGTCACTAGGGAGATCTCAGAATTTGTTGGTTGAACAAATGGTAAAACAACCACATCACAAATAGCACTTTTATTCAGGATTTGTAGAAAAGCCACACACTAAACAAAGTTATAAATTGGTCCACATTTTGAACCACTAACAAATATTGATGCAATCTGACCCCATGTATCATTAAGATTGGTTTGGACCCAAAAGATATAATTTGTTCAGATGTTCACCATAATTTGTTCAACTGCCAAATGTGGCATTTGTTTAAGTCTGAAATTTACATAATGATCAGAGTTTTTCCTCACTTTCCACTCAAAATTGGGTGGTAAACTTTAATCAATCTGTAACTTTCAGACTTCAACAAATGCCATATTTGACAGTTGGACAAATGGGGGTAAAAATCTTAACAAACTTTATCTTTGGGTCTAAACAAATTTTAATGATACATGGGGTCCAAATTGATCAATATTTGTTAGTGGTTCAAAATGTGGACCAATTTATGCCTTTGTTTAGTGTGTGGCCTCTGTACAAACTCTGAACAAAAGTGCTATTTGTTATGTGTTTGTTTGACCATTTGCCCAACCAACAAATTCTGAGATCTTCCTAGTGTGTAACAGCCCACTGGCATCCTTAGCTTTCAGGTCACCAGTGAGGTGTCTGAATCTTGATCAACAAGCTTGATGAACACTTCCAATTCGCCTGGGATATTTTCTACCATTAGCTGTACCAACAAGCATCAATCTATTGGAGAATAGCCAGGAGGGCATCTATGTGTGTTGACATCTAGGATGGGATTAGCCACATGGATATGGGGCCATGGCAAGATAGGACAGGAAAATTCTAGGGTCTATCAGACTGAAAAGAATAGTCTTTGAGATCATGAAGCATGCGCATTTAATGGATGAATAGAAGCGCCATGATGATTATAATTCCATGCATGGCTAGTAAGGACCAAAACGATGCCTCGTAACCTTTGTGTTGTGAAATCGGATCGCTTGGTTGATTTCTGTTGACTCCCAGAGTGACAGCCGTGATAACTGGTGGCACCGGAGGCGTTAAGTCAAGGGGAGTGAGGGAGGAAAAGTGATCGGGGTTACTGACTAGCAAGACCGATTGTTGCCCCCAATTGGAATGCTGTGTTCATCATTGCGCCAACAACACCCTGTACACCAAAAATCTTATTTTAACACGTTCTATGTTCCGGCCCTTTAATAAAATCATACCTCCTCGCCTTTACGGGCTCCAGCCATGATGAAGATGTTGGCACCAACGTATGCCATCGCGACACCAATAAGACTAACGACCATACCAGGTAGAATATGTGACCAATATTTTTCGGGTACATCCGCAAGTGCAAATAGGATCGTTCCCACCAACATTAACATCTAACATGCAGAAATCATTAGCCGTAAATTTATTCTAGAGTATGAGAACACCTCCACACCTGGCCACCGATAAGGAGTATGCGACGGGGGACATACGGCGCGAAAATACCCGTTAGGTAGGCGAAAACACCACCAGATATGCCTATGCTGAAATGAGCCCATGAAAAATCAAACACAATGCTTACCAATTGGGAGGCAATGGAGAGCAGCACTGAGGGCCGACCAGCCCCAAAGATCCTAAAAATTTTACCAGTTGAGCTATAGATCGGGAGTTCGCATGAGACTCACCTGGAAGATCTCAATGAGCTGCAATTCACTGGCATTAACGAACCAATATATGCTGTGGCGTAAAGTGATGATCAGCATGAGACGGTGCATGATGATAACGTAGACTTACCTCCAGGAATAAAGGAACAAGGGTAAAAAGTTGTGATTCGTCCATGTTCTTGGGGGTATCGCAGGGTCTTTGACGTAGCGCTCAATGAAAAAGAATCCGACTACAAACAGTATCGAAAGTATAAGAGCAACGATAATCTGAGGTGTTCCCCAACCGGCATCGTTCCCATCCGAAACCGCGTAAACAAACAAAATGAGTCCACTACCTAGCGCCACCACACCTTGCCAATCGAGTTTCCGGTCTTTACTCTTGGTGGGGATGGTTTGCTTTGGGAGCACAAAGAAAGATAAAATAGAGAAAGGCGTGACAATGATGGCCACGAGGTAAAAAACTAGGAGAGGCCAGATCAGCCGAGAGGTAGTGAAACTAAACTCAAGTAGTAAGACTCACTCCAACGCCAGTTTACTCGAGCAGCAAGAACACCACCCTATGAAAATATGTGATTCGGAGTTGACTTAGATGCTACGAGAATTCTCACAAGAATGAACCCAGCGACGTTTCCGACAGCTCCAAAGGCCCCAAAAATTGCCAGCGCGCGACTTTGCTCTTGTGGATCGGGAAACTGCTGAACAATCATGGCTAATGCAGAAGGGAATGTCATAGCGGCACCTATCATCAGGGTAAAAGACATTTCATCGTATGGTTAAAACGTGACTGTAGTACCAGTTCCTTGCACCGCCCGAAAAGCAAGCAGCATGATAGGATGCGTACTGACAGCGCATAAAATGCTGAATATGCCAACCATGACATAGCCGACACAAAAAATTGGTTTGGGATGGTAAATGTCTGCCAACCGACCGGCGAACAAGAGGAATGTGGCAAATGTGAGCGTGTAAGCTGACACAACCCACTGCAGTTCTCCTGGAGCGAAATGCAAAGCTGCTGAAATCTCAAAACGGGGAGGACAGTGAAATTTTAAAGTTAAAAAAAAGTGCGAAAAGCGGACATACTTGGGGAAGGGCAATTATTGTACTGACGGCATTGAAGATGTCAAAAAATTGGGCTGAACAAAGCAGAGAGAGCGTGACTCTTCGTTGAACTACAGTCACCGGCTTTGGTGACTCTGAGTTAAGTACGTCTTCCTCATCCTGGATGATGTTTTTCTCGACTTGCTCATGCTCGGAGTAGGCGGGAGCCAGCGTTGGGAGGGTCGGGCTGGCATGAGCTTGAGAGGCCATGCCAGGGGACCGGGCTCGGGGAGATGGCTGGTCAAAATTTCTGTCCTCCAAAGTGACATAGGTACACCCGGGCCGAGATGTTTATAAAACACTTGCAGGCAGTTAGTCACAAAGGTAAGCAGCATGGCCAGATAGCGGCAAGATTAGATGTGTTGAAAAATTGCCAGATTTATAATCCAAGTGATGTGTAATCGCCGCGGAATTAGCATATAACTCTCGCTGGACAGTATCTGCCATTATGAACAGCACCATTTCCAGCACCGGGTCTTCCATGGCAGGGACACAGGTCAAAGAAAAGCGCACTCGGAAGCGTCAGCGGCTCAGCTGTGTCGAATGTACGAAGCGGAGACAGGCGAGCAGTCTTATTCAAAGCGTCGTATCGCTGAAGCTTAATATTTAATTCTCTGTTTGTTTGCATCAGAAATGTGATAGACAGTCTCCTTGTGGCTTATGTGTCTCTCGTGGCGTTGCTCATCTCTGTCACTGGGCCTCAGGCCCCATTTCACGCCCCACGCCTGCTCAGACTCGCCTCCCTAATGCTCTTGACCAGTCCAGTGGGAGTCCCACAGAACTAGCAACGACTATTAAAACTCTTTCCGAACGGCTTGCACTTCTTGAACGTACCATAAGTGTTCAAAATAGATTTACACCCGCCCGTGCCAGTAGTCCAGCGGGCAACATCTCTGTCACAGACAATGACTCTAGAGGTGAAGAAGACGAAGACGAAGAGGACGAAGCATCACCACCAACTCCTTTACATCGGGATGTCCATGAAGCTGCGGTGACATTGGCTCAACTTTCCCTTGCCCACCATGGTGAGTATGTGGGGAATGGCTCTGTGTTATGTGCATTACACAAGGTAGCTCCTTGCCATACTTGTGGAATTTCGTCTCTCTTAACTGACAATTGATTCTCTAAATAGCTTGGTAGCCCAGCAAACATATGCCTTCGATATTCCAAGTCCACAGAGTCGACATGCACGATAGGAAATCACCTTACCCCCGAGTTGAACCAGATTCAATCATTGATCGCTCGCGGTCTTCCTCCTCGGCAGGTCACAGATATACTCGTTTTTGCGTTCTTTGACGAATGCAATTGGCGTTTTGGAATATCCGAAAAATGGTTCCGATCTGCATACGAACGTATGTGGCGTGCTCTCGATACATGGGGTACCTTCGTTGGTCCGGGTGTGGAACAGATCAATGCCAATTGGCTTTCTCTTCTCTTTGCGGCGCTCTCTCTTGCCCCATCAGGTATAACGGGTACTGAAATGGTCTCCCGAGAAGCATGTTTCACACATGCTCTTTCCGCAAGACGTCTTGCTGAAGACACCCTCCTGAATTCTTTCGCTATTTCCAGTGGTGATTCAGTCGCAGACGGCACGGTTCTCGGCTGTTTTGCTACCGTCCTTATAGGCTCATATCTGGCGTCCCGAGGCCGCGTAAGTGAAGCATGGAAGCTCTTGGGTGGTGCGATACGCTCCGCGCAGGCCGCAGGGATGCATCGAGATCCTGGATGGGCGAAGTGGCAGGTCATGTCCCAGGATGAGAGGATTCTGAGAAGCAGAGGCTGGTGGAATCTCGTAATCGGTGATCAGTGAGCAAGCGTTATTTCTGGCTTGATATTCCCTTGTTTAGTATCCTCATTTCCCTTTAGGCTATATTCAAATGTCCTGGGAAGACCAGCAATGATTAATGCGGAAATGATGGATGTTCCGCCGCCATCACCTAAATCGTCGGATGGGTCGTCGGATGCGCCCTTCGAGATTTACCTAGCAACGATGGTCAAACTATGCGAAGTCGTGGGCCAGGCAGGTTTGAATGTGAGTAGCAAATGCAAATGATGTCAACGAGTCTTAAATTGATAATGGATACGCAGTGCGCGGGCCCCAAATCGAAGCCGTACGCTGCTATTATGAAGATGGATCACCGTTACGATGAATGGCTCGGCAATCTGCCCAAAGAGTTCCGGTGGTATGCAATTCCACCAACTGTTCCAACTTCGCGTGCAGAGCGTATTCTTGAATATCGGAGGCATAACCTTGCCATGTGGTACTTGGCCTGCCGTATGAATCTCCATAGACCCTGGCTCACCCGTGCGACTCCGCCGATCCTCCCTCTCCCGACTGCGCTCGTTGGTACCCAAAATGTCGTACTCAATCCCAGTCGTGAAAAATGCATCACCCTGGCTATGGAACTCGTGCATACACAATGTGCATACGCGGCTTGGGCAACAGAGACTTCAGACTTTTCGCGTACATTCTTCGTGTTTGACGGTGCAGTCACGCTTATAAGCGCGCTCGCGTATGCACCTGGCCATACCAGCGCGGAACGGTGCATAGAAACTGTGGAGCGTGCCATGGAAAATTTGGAAGAGGCGGGAAAGGGAGATGATCATGGTGGGATTGCCCGTAGAGCTACGCAAGTGCTTAGTGTCTTGCGACGGGCGGGGGGTTGGAGAGAGACTAGGAGTCGTGATAAGGAGCCATACGCAGCAGAGAATGACGGTAGCGGATTGGCACTGTCTCTCAAGGCTCGAGATCATCCCCCGAAAGCCGTAATGTCATTCGGCACTCCTGCACAGCATACCACCTCAAGCGTTGACGTCCAACCAACATCTCAGTCTTTTATTCCATTTCTTGCGTCCTCGAAGCCTTCTAGCTTCTACCCCTCTTCATTTAGTGGAATTTCGGAGACTCTTATGGGAAATATGCACTCTGAGTCACAGCATGAGGGGGCCGGGACTTTTGACCGACAAGAAGCTTCAGCGTATCCATTCAGGAGTGGTTGGAATAACAACATTCCTCCTGGCGAGTTGGATGTGCATATGATGATGCCTTTTGAGATACTACAGGGAATGCCATTGGATCAGGATTGGGGGAACTATTAAAATAGCTATTTTGAGGGCATAGCTGTTAGAGTTCCAAAGTCTTCTAGGAGGCACATAGTTCTGTAAGATGCGAGATATGAAGGTCGGAATCCATGAGAACATGTAGTATACAATCTTCTTTATTGCGAAGTTTGCCCCTTTTCTGAAGGCAAACACATTTTGAGAAATAATCCAGATCGTTAAATTGGGCTTCTCACCAGGAGCAAAGTCCAAACAAGAAGATGGAGAGCGGACTTCGTGATGGCAGGCAGATTTTCGGCCCGACATTGAGATAACATGCGTTCAACAAAGGAACCCACAGTGTATAGATTAGCCGCTCCCTCTTCAGACCGATCACTCTGGTTCAATCTGACGACCAAGTCCACGATCCATCGATCTCCAGGTCCCCGGTTGCTTGACATCCCACACGCCAAACGAAGATATAGCCAAAGCGACTCGTGGGTAGGGTAAGATGCAACCAAAGAGAGCGCGTGTGAAATCATTGTTGCGCTTTCGGAGGGGAGTGGCGAGTAGAAACAAGCTGAGGGGACACACGGAGGAAATTCAATCGAAATGGATAAGGGCTGTAGCATGGAAACAAGGCGAGATAAGTAATGCACAGCTGTATGGTCCGAAGCGTGGAGCTCCACCCAAGTTTGAGAGCTTTTCAGTTCGACAAAGAGCGCCTCGATAGCGTCACGATTACCTTCTGTAGCGCGTGATATCAAGCATTGTGCGCAAAAAAACCGATGGAGCCACGCATAATAGTTGCGTGGATAAATCTCGCTGGCACCGGTTACAAGTTCGAACTCTGCTTGGAGTACGTTCACTGGGACAGGAGTGTTCACCAGTGGGCCTTCAAGATCGCTTTGCTCTCTATCGGTGGGTATGTCATACATTTCTTGAAATAGCCACCGTCGATGATGCCAGAGGAGTGAGGACTTTGAAGTTTGCTTATTCCCAAGTAGAGCGGCAATAAACCTGATTTCCTGATGAGGATTCAACTGTTCTGCATGTGTTCGAATCAGTAGCTTTCTGCGATTAAGGGCAGTGTTGTGTGCAGGGTTTGCGATGAGCAGGATAGCTGTCATAGAGTCTAACTCCATTAACCTTCGTGATTGATTCAGCGCAGGATTGGAGGTTGTTAGACGAGAGAGTTGTTGGTTTGCAACTATATATGCTTGGAATAATATAGATTGAGGGATGCCAAGATTTCCATGAATAACTAGCAGCGGGTGGTGAGGGTTAGACTCGCCAGGTTGTAGTTCATGCTCCGGTAAGTCTGGGATTACTTCTATTGATACGCTATTCAACGTTAAAAGTAAAAAAAAATATGAGGAAGGCCAGGTTACTAACAACTCGTCTTTCAAGCTTGCGAGGACCTGCATAAGATGGGCGTATGCCATTGGACCATCCATGACGGTTTACGGAGGAATCCTGTCACACGTCACAGTGATAGTTCTCTGCCACCTCATCTTCGCCGCCAAAAGCCAAACAACTGAACATATCCTCACCACTGGATGTTAACATGGGTCGTGTTAAACGGCAACGATCTGCTCTGCATCGTACACGAAGCTTCATGAGTAAACAACTCATCTCTCATACCTCGTCTTCTCCCACACCACAATCACTGACGCATCGGCGAAAAGGGAAGGGACACTTTAGGAATCACTATGGTCCTCGACCGCTCAGGGAAGCTGATCGCCAAGAATTATCCCGTGTTGCTCAAGAGACGGTGGCTATCATTCAGGGCGACGGATCATACCTCGACGGCGATTCTGGTTTGACACACAACATCTCACATCAGATTTCTGCCAGTGCCGAGAATACTTGTATTTATACTTCCGCTTCTACAGGTCTCATCGACAACTGGGAGGATGGTCCACGGTTACTAACCCTGTCTCCTGGTCATCAGACACAGCTCAGATTCCTTCAGGTGTCACCTCTTAAAGGCGCACAGGATCTTGCGCAATCTCTTCAAGATTCGAAAGACAGTGGAGGAATAGGGTTTCTTAATTGTTGCTCTGCCAAAAAGCCTGGTGGAGGATTCTTGAACGGAGGCACCGAACAAGAAGAATGTCTGGCTCGTGCGTCTACGCTTTACGCGTCTCTCACCTCCGTAGCTGCAGCCCCCTTCTACCGTGCTCACAAGCACGACGATGCAGCCGGATTCTACGATCATCAAGTAATCTATACACCGAACGTTCTTGTTCTTAGAAAGGACCGGCGTCCAGGCGATCAAGTAGAAACGGGTGGGGGTAACTTCATCTCACCTTTCCACATGTCCGTAGTCTCTAGCTGTGCGATCAACGCGCAGCAATTACGCAACCTCTACCGACACAACGTGGCCAAGAAAGAGATGAATCAAGGCATCGAAGATGTCATGCGCGCTCGTATGGCCCGCGTCCTTAGGGTTTTTGAAGAACGAGGAATCAGAAATCTTCTTTTGGGTGCGTTTGGCGTGGGCCAGCCGTTCCACAACAACGTGGAAACCGTAGCACGTATCTGGGCAGAACTTCTCGCCTGTCCAGGTGCTGTGTTCAAATATGTGTTTGATAGAATATGGTTTGCAGTTGACGCTAGTCAGTTTCAGTTTCAGCAGAGATTTAAGCAAGCATTTGAATCTAGAGTCTACGAAGAAGAGCTTAATATTGCAATGGCCAAAGAGGAACTTGACGGGGATGAATGGGAACCTGTGCCGTGATTGCATTTTTATCTCATGAGATATTTTTATTTCCCAACATGTGTGTATTTTACTCGAAGTGTACTCCCAGTGTATTAATACCACGTATTCTCGGGAAATATGGCCCATGTTATTGAGATGATAAAGTTTAAATCAGTATCGCTTCTCTTGTCGTGCGTGGCTTACCCTTCATGTTTCTTTTTTGTGGGTCTATCCTCATCTTCGACATCTTCCTTTTCGTGCTTCCTTTTGGATGTCGTTTTGTTAACATCCGATGGCAACTCTTTTGACTTAGGCTCCTCATCTTCTGATGACCCAAAAGGATCATCTTCTACAGGTTTGGGTTTGCGAGGCATTTTTTTGGTGCCCGACTCTATCGGTTCCTCTTGTTCGACTTTTTCGACTTTGAGACCGGCGTAGAATGCATCTTTCAATTCCTAAATGCAACAAAATATTTGGTTGAACCTTGCAAATAGCTTTTCTAGAATTTAACAGACCTTTATCTCGCTGTCTTTCAACAGGTCGGTGTTTTTCCAAATCTGATTTTATGAGTATTAGTGACGTTGATATTAGAGGTCAAGAGCAAGACAAACAGTAGACTGAATTCGGCTGGAGTGTTTACTGTCGAGCCCTAGTAAGCAACACCATTTAATGGAATGTTTCGTAAGGAACTTCCGAGTAAGCTACCGATCTCAGTATATAAATTCGATTTCACTCCGCTTAGATTGAGGCCGTGGTTCCGTAGTAGAATGCGCATAATCTGTTTAAGTTTTCAGTCATAATAAACACATTGGTCCGTTTGTCTTAGAATCACTTGCCTCGGTAACTTTTTCCTTATCAAAGACATCAGGCATATAGATACATATTACACGTTGTGCGGATGATTCGTTCGCAGGTGTGGTGGCGACTTTTGCCAGGTAAGCAACGGTTTCCGACAGGGGCCCCGTGACCATAGAAGCTGCAGGTTGTACATTGAGCTGAAAAAAAAAACAAGCAATTGAGAACACTCATACTAGCAATACGAGACCATACGGTATCCACTATGTCTGGAGCTACAAAAACAAGCCTGAAATTGAGACTGTCAACAAAGCAGAACGCATCCCAAGCTGGACTGAGCAATACCATTTCCCCGACTTGTAGTCATGCGAGTTGTGTGCATCTTTCAGTTTTTGGGTCGCTTCATTCTGAGCCTGATACCAGCGGGGTGGTAGAGAGGTCAACGGTACAGGTCAGTGTAGAACGTACTGCTTCTTTAAGTTGCTTTTTACTCTTCGCCCTTGTCTTTTTGTTAGAACGCACGGGGATACTGTCATCATCCTGAAACACAGCGAATTGGAGAGTCAAAATGTGGAAAAAATACGCAAACGTGTTCAGGCCTATATACCGTTATTTTTTGTATGCGGTCCGTAGTCTCTACCACTATATTGTACTCAGTCGTATAAGTTTGGAGGGACGTAGAGTTGCACAAACATATTTCTTTGGCTTCCTTGACAGATTCCTCTCTTTTCGCATCGTTTCCTCCAATATTCATATTTCGCACCCATAGCCACTATATAGTCGTGTAGGAGTGGTAAGCATTCTCGGACGTTCCAGTTGTTTCAAGTGAAAGGTTTCGCACAGGTTTATTTCCATCATTTTGAACCATAGAGGGCTTATACTTTAAAAATTAGGCAATCATTGTAAGTAGATATGTTCACAGCCTTGGAATCCCCACCTTCTTAGTAAACTCCTCGATGCTCAAATCTGATTTTCCTGCGCACCAGTAATATGGATACGCATCTGGAACAGTGTCTTCGTTCCCAGAGCCGGTTTTAGACATTCGTGAATAATGAAGTGATACTGATGTGACTGGTGAGTCGGCCTTTCCGTTGCGAGAAACGTCACGTGACTGTGACAGTGTGACGTGAGGTGTTGACGCGCGGAGCGCTGTCACCTGTGAATGTGATTACTGAACAAGATTCTCCCCCCCAGTTAATCAACTTTCTAGACGACTGTGATAATCCTACTATGCGGTCTAGATGATTTGCATACAAACATCCATGACTATACGGATACTTCCAACAGTGGCACGCAAAATACTTATTCCAACGATCACAAGAGTAATACTGTCGACGAGTTTCGTCAGTGAGTGGTGCTCATTAGTCTCAAATATTCCCTTTCCCAATTGCAGAATGTCGATCATATCATATTTTCCTGAAGGTTCAGTACCAATCGCCACCCGATTATCGAGTCATTGATATCGTATATGTGCCAGTTGAGTCCTCGCATGCTTCTGTTGTTCTCTATGGTACCAGGTGGGTATTTAAGCAGTTCAGCAATGCATTATGGCGTTGAATTTGAAATATGTTGAGTTACATATTGCGCTAGGTGGAGCCAAAATTCTGGGATGGCCAGAAGCACAATTTATG
Source organism: Ramaria rubella (assembly GCA_015039355.1). NCBI lineage: Eukaryota > Fungi > Basidiomycota > Agaricomycetes > Gomphales > Gomphaceae > Ramaria > Ramaria rubella. The sequence goes on from MU134524.1 coordinate 113,507, forward strand.
CAGTAAGTCATGTAGGTCAATATCCCATTGACCGCTCTTAATGTACACGCATAACTTCTTCGCTGTTATAAAACCAGCCCGCAGGGCTAGTTTCGTACTACATATAATTCCTGAATATTTCTAGAACATCGCACCTCCAGTGTTGACGACTTCTTGAGACAGGTTTGATTTAGGGCCACGGCTCTCACTGAGGACCGCATGTTTCTCATCTTAATGCGGCGCCATAAGATAGAAAAGTACGTCACTTTCCTCTTCTGATTCCTCCTCGTCCGATTGCTGATGCACTGGCGAGAGCTTGTGTAAGGGTTCTGGTGACGAGGTTTGGACCTTTGTGGTGATGCCATTCCGTGTCGTCTCAGCATATTGAACGTTGTGGCTGCATGGAGAGCATGGCGCTGAATTGGGCGCTGACACTGCAGGCGGGAAATAGGGAGTCCATCCTGTGAGTGGTGGTGTATGCATGGGCACGGTAGGCGATGTTAAAGGCACAGTGGTAGCATAATCATGGAAGGCGGGGGTGGTGAGAGGGAATGTGGTTGGTGCACTCGTGCGGAGATATGCAAGTTGCGTGGATAATTCGCGCTTGCTCGGCTTTTTATTCCGTTTTCGCTCGCGCTTAGTACCGCGGGGAGTGTCCAGGGAGACGGTCCAGTAACAACCCTTACCAGGCTCAGACGGTGGACGGGGTTCTTTCTGAAACTGGGTGTCCAGAGAGAGACAATGGCGGACCGAATTCTAGCACAGGGGGAATGGAGGTGAGTGCTAGCATGCGAGCAGATTAATTTTTGGTGCACCTTCCAGCCCTTGCCAGCGGTATCAAACCAGGGAAAGCGATTGGCGATAGCGAAATAAATCTCGGAAAGTGTGAGTTTCTGCTTCGTAGAACCTAGGATGGCATATTTGATAAGAGTGAAGTTGGAGTAAGGTGGTCGCTCATTGGGGTCACCGTCGGCCAGGCAATGAAGGCCAGGAGTACTGGATGGGCCCGGTTCTAACGAGGGACGACCTGAATGAGGTGAGTGACATCAATAATGATACCAGCGATAAATGACATACTGTCATCAATGCTGTGTGTGTCTTCGTCCATGTCAAAGCTGGAGCAGACTGTCTGAACAGCCCTCTCGACTTTTTGGACGTGAGTTTCCTGGACCATATGTGGAGAGAAAATATTGCTACAATTACTGTGGATATGCGAGACTAGTAGCCCTCGGAGGTGACTAGAGATTCACTCCTCACAGGTGAGATATGCGAGGCGAGTGCAGGTCCAAGTCGCGTGTATGCGTGGGAATATTCCCTTTGTCAAATGACCGACCGATCCCTAGTGTCGGTGTTGTGCCATGATGGTGATATGTAGAAAGTTAGGCTTCGATGCGGTGAGTTTTCCCATCGATTTAAAAGATAATCAAGACTTGTTAAGACGATTACTGTCAATGTTTGCAGAGTGGACAGTCAACACCAAACACGGAATATATGACATTCCAAGACACTAGCTGGGCTATTGATTCCTTGCTCAAATCAACTTGAAGTGTAAGAGTGGATGTGACAGCAGCACATTGGGATCTCTCTCATGCACAAAAGTTATACGGGATTTGGGGAGTTCTCAGTCCCGTGTGGGACGGTGTGGCCGTCAATGACATTTCAAGCTCGCGCATGGCATGTGAGAGAAATATTTGAGAGAAAACGCGTCCATCTGCGAGAAGGACTTGGCTTGCATCGTCAGGTGTGCCTCTGCACTCGAGTGAGGAGCTTGCCAAATATGGGCGGGTGTGGCGCATGCTTAGTCATACGTGTTATTCGCCAAGTCGAGTCACAAAACTTTTCTGCGAAGCCTTCTACCTTTCTGTTAAAAGGAGCAGCTGGTCTTTTGTCCAGGTCTCTTGTCTTTTCACTTGGGAAAGATTAGGGCGGTCATGTTTCCCTTCGTCGCCTCGGCAGGGCGAATAGCTGCGCGAATACACCCCTCCAAACGTCTCTACCATGCATCTCGCGCCGCGTTTGCCCCAGTCCCCTCTCGGCCTCGTCATGCGGTTGCGGCCCCTGCCGTTGGCTCGTACGTGCCAAAGGAAGGTGATCATGTCCTGTCTTCTCCCTCCGAGCTCGCCCGCAGGCTTTCTGCAGCTGTCCTCCCCAAGATCCCCCGCCCCGATGTCCGCAAGGTGGTCGTCATAGGCAGTGGTGGCCTCAGCATTGGCCAAGCAGGAGAGTTTGATTACTCTGGCTCGCAGGCTATGAAGGCTCTTCGAGAAGAGGGTGTTGAAGCCGTGCTGATCAACCCAAATATTGCTACCTGGCAAACCTCCCACCAGCTTGCGTCTGAGGTCTATTTCCTGCCAATAACTGCAGACTATGTAGCTTACGTTCTGGAAAAAGAACGTCCAGATGGCGTTCTTTTGACCTTTGGTGGTCAAAGCGCTCTAAACGTTGGTATCGAACTCGATAGGATGGGCGTTCTTGAACGTCTGGGTATTCGCGTACTCGGTACACCCATCCGCACCTTGGAAGTTTCAGAGGACCGCGAACTGTTTGTTAATGCGCTCAAGGGTGAGATCTAACGTTCTTCTAGCATACATCATAAGACATTATTCTCTCACTCGTAGAAATCGACATTCCCGTGGCCCAATCCACTGCAGTATCTACTGTGTCAGCTGCCCTCGAAGCTGCCGAACGCATCTCATATCCTGTCATCTTGCGCGCTGCATTCACTCTCGGTGGACTTGGTAGTGGCTTCGCCAACAATCCTGACGAACTTCGTGATCTCGCAGCCAAAGGTCTTAGTCTCAGTCCACAGCTTCTCATCGAGCGCAGCATGAAAGGCTGGAAGGAACTAGAATATGAAGTTGTTCGAGACGCTGCAGATGTAAGCCCCACCCCAGTCTGTATCCAGGGGCCTTATTCCTGTCTCTAGAACACCATTATTTGCTGCAATATGGAGAACTTTGATCCTCTCGGCACCCATACTGGGGATTCCATCGTTGTCGCACCCTCCCAAACGCTCCCTGACGATGAATATCACATGCTTCGCAGCGCTGCAATCAAGGTCATCCGTCATCTTGGCGTCGTTGGAGAGTGCAACATTCAATATGCATTAAATCCAACCTCTCGCGAATATTGTGTCATTGAAGTTAATGCCAGGTGAATTCTGACCAGCCTGTGTTGTATATCCTCTAATGTGTTTGCAGGTTGAGTCGCTCGAGGTCTGCTGCCCTTCGTTTCACATAACCATTCTACCTCTTCTAACTCGCATGCCAGTGCTCTGGCCTCAAAGGCGACTGGATACCCACTTGCCTATACCGCTGCCAAGATTGCGCTCGGGCATACTCTCCCTGAGCTGCCTAATGCCGTTACTAAGACTACAACAGCCTGCTTCGAGCCATCTCTTGACTACATTGTGACCAAAATACCCAAGTGGGACCTTGCAAAGTTCTCTACGCAAGTTGACCGTCGAGTAGGTTCCTCAATGAAATCCGTTGGTGAAGTCATGGCTATCGGCCGCACGTTCGAGGAAAGCCTCCAGAAGGCTATTCGCCAGGTTGATCCGCGATATGTTGGATTTGAGGCATACGTACAACCCGAGGACGTCGACACGGCGCTCTCTGTTCCCACCGACACTCGGTTATTTGCAATTGCACACGCCATGCTTAACAAAAACTACGACGTCGATCGCGTGCATGATTTGACGAAGATCGACAAGGTAAATCGCGGCTTTTTCGATGCCTCGGCGCTCTCTGACACTTATGCCTAGTGGTTCTTATACAAAATCGACAATATCGTGCAGACTCACCGCGGGCTTCGAGCCGCTGGGTCACTGGAGGCCGTATCGAAAGAGCTGATGCAGACAGCCAAGAAACAGGGATTCGCAGATGCACAAATCGGCGCTCTTGTCTCCGCAAGCGAAGACGCCGTCCGCGCGCAGCGCAAAGCATTCGGCATTACGCCCTTCGTCAAACGCATCGATACGCTTGCCGCAGAGTACCCCGCACACACAAACTATCTCTATACGACATACAACGCGCAGACTCACGATGTTGAGTTTGACGAGCACGGTACCATGGTGCTTGGCAGTGGGGTGTACCGTATCGGGAGCAGTGTGGAATTCGATTGGTGTGCTGTTACTTGCGCACGCCGGCTCGCAGACCGCGGACGAAGGACGATCATGGTCAATTACAACCCGGAGACTGTTTCCACCGATTATGACGAGGCGGACAGGATGTACTTCGAGGAGCTCGGCTGGGAACGGGTCATGGATATCTATGAGCTCGAGGGTGCTGAGGGTGTCATTGTCAGCGTAGGAGGTGCGCATGCTGTTTAGCAAACTGTTTTGCATTGCTGAACCATGCTGTTATCAGGTCAACTGCCCCAGAATATCGCTTTGCGCCTCAAGCACAGTGGTGTGAACGTACTCGGAACAGACCCGGAGAAGATCGACACCGCTGAGGACCGCCATAAGTTTTCGTCGGTGTTGGACAGCGTTGGTATTGACCAACCCGACTGGGCTGAGGTTACCACTGTTGAGGCAGCCAAGCAATTCGCGTTGGACGTTGGGTGAGAAGTTCCATCTCTCGCCGGCTATTCCATCTTAATCATATACTTCAAAAGATACCCTGTTCTAATCCGGCCTTCGTACGTCCTGTCTGGTGCTGCCATGAATGTCGTCTACGAAGAGTCTACCCTAGAATATAATCTGTCCGCCGCGGCATCCGTCTCCCCCCTTCACCCTGTAGTGATCACCAAATTCATTGACAACGCACAGGAGATCGATGTCGACGCCGTAGCCTCCAAGGGAAAGCTTCTAGTCCACGCCGTCTCCGAGCACGTTGAGAACGCTGGCGTACACTCTGGCGACGCAACGCTCGTCTTACCGCCATTCTCCCTCGACGCGAGCGACATGGCGCGTCTGAAGGAGATCGCGGAGAAGGTGGCTGCGGCGTTCGAGATTTCGGGGCCGTTTAATATGCAAATTATCCGCAAGCCTGCTGAGGGCGACGCTCCGGCCGAGCTGAAGGTAATCGAGTGTAACTTGCGCGCGTCGCGCTCTTTCCCCTTCGTATCCAAGGTCCTCGGCCACAACTTTATCGACACCGCTACTGCCGCCATCATCGACCAGGACGTCCCCGCGCCCGTCGATATCATGGCGCAAAAGCGCGACTACACGTCCATCAAAGTTGCGCAATTCTCATGGACGCGTCTAGGAGGCGCTGATCCATTCTTGGGCGTCGGTATGTACACAGCGCCATTTGCTGTTCTTTGCTTGTACCAGGGTGCACTCACGCCCATGCCTCAGAAATGGCCAGCACTGGCGAAGTCGCCAGCTTTGGCAAAGATGTCTACGAAGCCTACTGGGCGTCCCTCCTCTCCACAACGGGTTTCCGTGTGCCCAAGCACGGGTCAGGCGTGCTCATCGGTGGCGACACGTCCAAGCCCGAAATGCGCACCATCGCGCACAAGCTCGCGGAGATGGGCTTCAAGCTGTACTGTTCCTCGAGCGACGTCGAGCACTTTCTGAACGGGATCCCGCTCGTGGCGTGCCGGAAGATCTTCTTCCCGCTCAAGGATAAGCGCAAGCTACGGGAGGTGTTTGACGAGTTTGATATCCAGTGCGTGATTAACCTTGCGAAGGCGCGGGGGGCGAGTGCGACGGATGAAGATTATGTTGCGCGGCGGTGAGTGCTGCTGCCGTTGCGATGCCAGGGGAGAGGTGCTGATGCCGTCTTGGCGTGTTTGTTTGTCTGTTTACTTATAGGAACGCGGTGGACTTTGGCGTCCCACTCTTAAACAATGCGCGTACCGCCGACTTGTTCGTGGAGAGCCTGCGGCGGAAGATACCACTGGGTGGACTGCGCAAGTACGCCGAGGGCCGAATACCTCCTGAGGTGCGCTCGTGGCGCGAGTTCGTCGGGTCTCGCGCGTGAGCGTGAACAGGGCGGGTCCGGCTTTGCGCTTCAAGTGGCTATGAGTTTCACCCAGGCTGCAGGCCCGGGGGCCAAATTGCTTTTTCCTGTTATTTGTCTGCTATCTGCCATGTGCACAAAACGGGGCGTGGAGCCCGCACTTTTTTTCCTTCTCGTCTCGCACATTAAGTATAGATTTATGAGGATTTAGGAGATTTAATATACGTGCATGTGGAGTTATGATCATGTGTTATATGCGTGTTAACATGTCATAAGTGTGTGCGCTACGGTGGTGCCCCCGACATTTTATTTATTGAGCTTTGATATTCTCTACATGCAGTATGTACATAGCCTGAATCGCATGAACGCATGCTATACAAGTCTATATACCATGCTCTGCATCCACACTTGGTGTATCTCTACTGTGGGAAAAAACACATGAGGATTTTCTCGGGGTGATCCACACCACATATAGGTGGAAAAACCATGTGTTTTTGTGGGTCTTCATCTACATGGAAAATCATTGATATCCCATGAAGCGCTCACTGGATTTACTTTACAAACCAGGTAATTATCATGGGCTTCACATGGAAATCTGGCCTTGGTTTTGGTGGGAGGGCTGTGTCCACAGATTTTTTGCTAAGAAATTCCAGCTAGAATTTTTTAAGTTTTCCCAGAATTATGTGTGGATTGTCCATGTGTTCCTGGGTGGGAAATCTACCAAAAATGCAGAGTGCTTCCATAGATTTCTGAGTGGTGGTACCTGCTAGGACCTTTTGATAACTGGGCAAGTTTCAGGGAATCAGCACTATTGTCCTCACTGCCAGCATCTATTGGAATTCCAAGCTGACATGTCCCTGCCAAGGTACCAAGACACCCAAGCTTAAGTCTAAGCTTAACCTTGATATGTAGTACCTGTTTCTATCCCCTTTCATCATGACTGTAGTCCTTTATAAAGACCTCAAGTATGTAGATAGCTGCTTCAGAATCAGTTGTTCATTAACAACTGAAGCGTACATTTTCCCTTATGCTTACATAATATGTCTATTGACATGTCATTGTAGTTACACTGAATAACAACACTTCAGTTGATTGTTAACAACTGAAGCTTACACTCGTTTCCTACAGGTTATGGGCCCCACTGACAAAGCCATGTCCAGAGAATCCAACTCATTATTCCAGGTCCTGAAGCTGACCTCTGATGGTTCAAATTGGGTCACGTTCAAGACCCATCTCATATGGGCTATGGCAGGATGAGGGGTGCTGAGTCACCTCAATGGGACTAGCACTCATCCAACTGAACCTGTTGTAAAGGTTTTACACTTAAGATGTAGGTATCACACAAGCTCATAGAACCATTCCAAACAGTTCTATTAAGTGGCATGTGGTTTACAAATAAGTGGTGAAGAACCTAAGGTTCCCACGCTGTTGGTTTACTTTTGGAAATGGATCCAAAAGACAGTGGGTAGCAGTGTCGTCGTTGCATGGCTACTTACACTGGTGTTCGGCTCAGTGCGCTTTGCTATCAGCAGCAACAAAGGTAGAACAAGGAAGAAGATGAGGATGTAGCAGTGACGATGATGATGATGTAATACAATGATGTAAGTGAAGATGAGATACAACAGCAATTGTCATGTGATTGACAAAGCTGGCCTTGACGTAGACGTAGAAGTAGTAGACGTAGTAGTAGACTTAGACTTAGACTTAGACTTGTGAATCCAACTGAAAGAGGTGAATTGGGGTACACTAAGGCGAAACAGGCCTTATATACATGAGCAGAACAACAAACGATGCGAGTATGCCATACAACAATGTTGTCGACAGCAGACAGAAGAAATGACTAATGGCAAGAGGCAGAAAACCAAAATAGGAAGGTGGTTTGTAATGGAATGGAGAAATGAGAGATTCAGTTTCTATACCGCTTTCAGACTACAATAGAGAGTCAAGGATGGTCCAGCTAAGCTGGGCCAACTACCTTACTAAGTAATTGGCGTTATCGGGGATGTCTTGGAACTTGACTACAGGGTAGTGTGGGAGGTGGAGGTGACCAGGGGTTACAAGTAAGCTACTAGGAGTGTCTATGGGCATAATGTGTGGGAGATAGAGTAGAAAGCATAAGCCGGGAAATACATGTGTTCCATCAACATAAATATAGCAAGGCCGCAGGCCACTCCTGCGGTGTCTCTCAATCCTGCACCTCTTCTCCGGGTCCTTCATCAGGCTTCGCGGGGATGGGTGATTCTCCTGTCTTTGTGAAAGTGCCAGATGCTTCAATGAAATCTGCTAGGGCAGCAATTCCTTCCTTCATGCCAAGGATGTCGGCAATACGTCCATTGGGTACAACAGCGTCAAGTATGTGTCGGTGTGTATTATACCTGGGGCAATCCTGTAGGATGTGTGCCCTGGTCTGGATGGCTGCACTGCACGGGCACCCTCTATCATTGTCTGGTACGTTTGTATGTAGTATTCGCCAGTGAAAGCATGGCCGGTTCGGGCCTGTGTGACCAGGCCATAGGTGTGTCGTTCTAGGTTAAAGAAGTGTGGAGGGGGTTTGTTTGCTGGTGGGCTTTGATCTGCGGGTGCAAACCGACCAGATGGGGGGACGCAGGCCCATTCGCGCCTCCAGCTGTCTATGCTTGCCGCTTTTGCAATGCGCAGGGCATGCGTCACCAAGGTCCACTCGGGACCTCTGAGCTGTGTGGCAGCCTTCGCCAGTACATCTGCTCGCTTGTTTCCTTGTGTGCCTTCATGCCCAGGTGACCAGGTGACTTCTACTGTGTGCGTTGGGTCTGCATCCAGAAATGCAATGACTGTTTCACGGAATCGTGCAGACTGCTCTTGACCTGCTTTGGTTTTTGCTTCAAAGATATTCTGTATAGCTGAATTGTTGTCAGCATAAAAGTGTATGTGTTTAATGGAAACATGGTGGTTCATTGCAAACACCACTGCCTCTCTGGCTGCTCGTGCAAGTCCCTCCATTTCCGCGTCGTAAACCTCAGCCTTTGAGCCCAGTCTGATTGTGCGCTCGCGCACCACTTGGGACTGGTGGTAAAGTACCACGGCAGCCCCTACTCGTGGCATTCCCTCTGTTTCCAACAGTGACCCATCTGAGTAAGCAAGGAGGTGGGAACTGTTGTGCTCAAACCGATGTATGTGCGTGTTGTGTGCCTTTGCTGCTTCCTTTTTGTCCACTCCTTTGGCAGCCCCAGTGACTGTGAGGAGACCATCAAATTCATTGATTCCCCGTCGCCAGGGTGGGGTGAGGTGCGGATCAATTTTCTCATGTGTTGGTGATGACCTCAGAGCAAGTGTGTGTAGTCTGGTGAGTGGTGGCACATGTGTTCTACCTGGTCGGTTTGGCAGGAGGGGGGGTATCGGATAGCTAGGTGCTGTACCTCGCCATTCTTGCGTTAGGCGTTGGATGACTTGGCTGTGGGGGCTAAGGCGGTTAAATATTAGGGCAGCTTGTGAACTCAAGAGGTTGAGTTTGAGTTTGATAGGTGGGCAGGCGGACTCTATCTGTAGTGCTCTGACTGGTGTGGTCTTGAAGGCGGCACAGATGAGGCAGAGGGCTTTGTTCTGGGTGACTTCCGCCAAGTTTGCGTGTGTCTTTTTCCCTGTCCACCAAACGGGGCTGCCATATGTTAGTTGTGGAATGATGCAGGTCACGTACAGTGTGCGAATATGTTCTTGCGATAGTCTGTGCACTGTGTTGGCGAGCATGGCAAGCCCATTTATTGACTTCTCTGCCTGCCTATCATGCGTTTAACATGTTCATTGAATGTGAGTTTCCGGTCAAAGAAGATCCTGAGCCATTTGACAACTCGCTCAGCTTTGACTTCCATCAGGATGTCATCTTTCCCAGGGAGCCAGATGGATGGCTCATGCATAAACACGTCCCATCGCCAAGAGTAGTGTGCCAATTCAAATTTTGTAACATCCAGGCTTAGCCCAGCTGTGTTGAACCATTCCTGCGTGATATACCATGCAGCAGTTAGTTCGATGATGTTGGCATTCAGGGAGAGTGGGGATGTATATAGCTTGCCATCATCCACATAGAGGATGAGGTTGGAGGGTGTTCCGTTGGCGGGTAGAGTTCCACGCTGTTGTTGGGCACGTTCCTGAAAGACCTCTACAAGCTCGCTGGTGTATAGCGTGGCGAGGATGCAGGATACTGGTAAGCCCTGTGAGATGTCATTGGTTACTGGTTTGAGCTCATCTCGGATGCCATCTAGGCAAACTGCAACCTGTCTATCTTGTAAGAATGAGGCTTTCCACTTGACTATTGTCAAAGGTATGTTTTTCTGCCGCAAAACCTTGAGGAGTCTAGGGTCGTTAACAAAGTCAAAGTATCCTTTAATGTCGAAGCAGAGGGCAGACATTACTAGTTTGTGATCCTTGGCTGCTTCAACGTCATGTACAAATGTGAGTGCGGCATCTGATGTAGAGCTTCCAGGTCACCCTCCAAACTGCGAGGTGGGGACCAGGTTGTGTTTTGACACTAGGAATCCAAGGCGTCTTGCAATACATCGTTCAAGTACTTTGGCAATCTCCTCCAGTAGTTGGATGAGCCGGTAGGCCCTAGGCATTGAGTAGTCTGGCTTGTTGGGCTTGCGTAGTGCTGCAGCAATTGCACATCGCCAGATCTGAGGGTGGTATCCTTCTTCTGCGCACTTGGCTATCAGTCTGAAGAATGTGTCGTTGTCCACTTCCCAGGCCCAGCGTAGTGCAGCTCCTGGCACTTGGCTAGGGCCTGGGGCAGTATTCGGGTCAGTTCCAAAAACCGACTCAGGAACCTCTGTGCGGGTGAGTGGTGTCCAGGATATGTCATCAGGTTGCTCCTGCATGAGGTCTGGTGGGTCAATCTGCAGTGCTGGCGGTGGCTGTAAAAGTTCGTTGCGTATGGCATTACATTTGTCCTTATGCTGTACAGCAGGGGCGGGTCAGTGCCCCTGAAAATGGCTGGAGCTGGGTAGTTTCTCTGCCCAGTTGACCACATTCGGAATCCCCAGATGTCTTTGGTTTCTGCTTTCTTGAGTGTGGTATCGGCCCAGGCTTTCTTTGCCTTTTGTACCTGCCATTTGAAGTAGTTAGCACTCTTCTTAGAACGTGAGAGCACATGTTCATTTGCTTCTCCATAGTATTTTATTTGTCAGACAATGTTGTCCTTTTCCTCTGTCATACGTTTGCAAGCTTCGTGCAGCTCTGCTGTCCACCAAGGTCTCGCACGTTGTGAAATTTTGCGTGTAGGGACTGTGGCTTCTGATGCTGCCACCAAGCAGTTGTGGAATGCAACTGCTGCAGACTCAAGTTGGATGGTGCTTGGGTGCAGTAGGTGAAGGGTGTCCAAATTAGTCTTCTGGTTTGCCAATTCCTTGCGAAATGCTTCTTGCCACTTTGTTGGATCTGCCTTTCTGTAGTTAAACTTCACACCATAGACATTGTCAATCTCGGTAGAACCATGATCTATCTTGAATGTCAGTGCAAAGTGGTCAGACCCACATCCGAGCAGGCGGTTTACCGCCCACTCTTTGACTGTACCAGCAGCATCAGCAACCCCATTGACCCAGGTCAAGTCGAGGACTGATGTCGACTTCCCGTCATGGGACCTGTATGTCACCTCATTTTGGTTGTTGAGCAGATGGTGTGGGTTCTCGTTCTGTTCCATCCACTCTGCTAGTTTGCGTGCATTGGGTGTATTGCTGGCCGTGTCCTCCCAGAGAGTGTGGTGCGTATTCCAGTCACCCGTGAATATGATTGGAAGTTCATTTGGAAGCTGCAGTGCCAGGAACCTGTCAAGGGTCCAGGCACTGCTGTCTTCCCCATTTTTGCCATTGTAGATGTTGCAAATGATTTTCAGGCTGTGTTCGCCTTGTCTAACCTCTAAGAACATCATATCGAGGTCACGTGCGATGTCTGACTGAAGTGTGATAGTGAAGTCACCACGGCGTCTTGTATATGCCATCACCCGTGGTTGCTTGTCATCAGGTATGGGCTGTACAGGGAGGATAGGTTGCCAGGTGGGGTGCGACGGGGCACCTCTTTGGCCACTCCCGATATTGTCGAACCATGGCTCTGTGATCAGTAAAATATCTGTGTTAGTGCAGGTTACATTTAAGAGAACATGCATGACACTATTTTGTTGGTTTGTGTTGAGTTGTGTTATGCAGATGGGGAGTGTGGTGATTTTGTTGTCAATCATACTGGGGGCATGGGTTGATTGGCGTCTGGCTTGGTGCCTGTGATTACTCATCTGAGTGAGAGGAGTGCAGCTCCAAGGTCGTATCCATTGCTGGTAAGGGCCATCGCTACCTGGGCATCTGAGACACTCAGAATCCCTATCTTTACTGCTGCACGTAGGGCAGCCTTACTCTGCTCATCAAGCTGTGGCTGAGGTTGTGGTGCAAGGTTAAGTGGGTTGTTAGTACTGGGCGGGATCACCGTCGATCCCGGCTCCGTCACCTTCAGTTTGGTTTTCTTCTTCTTGTTGCTTCCACCTTTGGGTGCAGAGATGATGTCACCTTTGTATGATTTCCGGTATGGGCAATCGTAACTGTCTGCAAAGTGTGGTGAGGAGCTGTCAGGGCAGCTAACACATTTTACCACAGTGTGTTCGCAAGTAGAGCCTATGGAGTCACAAAGGCCGCATTCATGCTCAGCTGCTGTGTGCTCTCCAGTGCAGAGTCTGCATCTCGGTTTCTTGGTGCAGCTCTTTGGAGGATGGTCAAGCTTCCAGCAATTTGTGCAGTAGCGGAGCGGGGGATGTTGACATATGCTCGAGTTGTTGCTCGGTGGCCAAACATGAACACACCCCTTCTCTTAACAAGTTTGTCAGCATCTTCCTGCGTTTCAAAGGCAACTACGATAGAAGACTTGTCTTTCGTTGCAATGGTCTGCGGTGACGAGATCCATCTGGGCTCTCCCACCATTTTGCGGGTTCTGAGCCAACTGTTATATTTTAGTAGTTTGTTGAGGAGGTACCGTGCCTTCGGCGCGGTTGTCTGGTCGCTGTCCATGTCATCGCTGTACCCTCCACCATGTGTTGGGACCCCATTGATTGTGACTTTGTGCCAGGGTTTGTCCATCTGTGTTGCAAAGGCAGCTAGCTCCCTGTGCATGTGGGAGTAGGTCAGTGAACAGATAGGCATATGGCTCCAGTTCGGCGGCTGTCAGGCTGTCCGCTGTGTTGATTATCGCGCTGCCGGTGTTAGACCAGCTGACAAGACCTATTAACATATGTTTAGTAGCTTCATTTGTATGTAGCTTCAGATTGATTGCATCTCGGATCCTGAGTCCACTGTTTGCCATTTGTAGTTAAGGTGGGGGCACCGGGGTAATCTTGACTATAAGTCTGCTCTCATGGTGTCTAGCTGCGAAGTTCCAGACTGGCTTCTGTTTTGAGGTCGTTTTGAAGGTCGGTCCTGAGGCGAAGGACGCCTTTGGGTCCACTGTCGGGCTTGCCGGAATGTTGTGGGGTAGTGATGCTGCGCTATGACGGGTTTGGTTCGGGTCTTGTGTGCTGTTCGGGCTTTGTCCCCGTAGTAGCACCTGTGTTAATGTACCGAATTTACTTGCAATGTCGGCAACTGCCTCTTCAAGTACGTTGATGGTCGATTGTTGCTGTGTGTGTTTGTCGCATGTATGGACATGTCTAGACCTTCGTGTTTGTATGTGAAGCATTTGACGTTTGGGACAGGTCTTAGTATAAGTGAACATCCTAATGTGTGGTAGAGCACCTCGATTTCGGCTTTATGTTGGAACTGTGTGTAGTCGAAGTGAGCGGAAATGTCAATGCACTTTTTAAGTAAAGTAATGAAGTCATCTTCGGAGGCTACCACGTAGTCCTCGTCTCCTATGCTCATGTTGTCTTCTGTGTCTCCGATCAGAGCATGGGGGTTTGTCACTTCTTCTGCATATGCGGGTTTGACTACCAATGCGGTGCGTAGCACTGCTGCGTCAGTCTTCTGGAGGTGGATAGAGTCGGTTCGGTGTGGGTCGTCGACCTTGACCTTTCTTTTCTGGTTCGCTGGTTCGCTGGTTCGCTGGTGCATCGGCCATTGGAGACCTATGGAACTTCTCAGTTCCATCGAACCAGGCATTTGGTGGGGATGGTTTTGTTGGTGTCCAGGGTCCCTGTTGGGATACTACAAAGACGTCGCCACTGCTTCAACTGTCCTCCTGCCTTCGACTGTGTTTCAATGTGCTGGGTCTATTGCCCTGCGTGTTAGGGGAGGTGGCACGAGTGCTGCCTCCTGGAGAACTCTTCGACATACTTTGTATATCGCTCAGTTTTGCTCTCTCTTTGTGTTTTGACTTATTTGTGGTGGTGGTTAATGGCAAGAGAAGTCGGGAATGGAGAAATGAGTCAGGTGGTCGAAGAAATGAAGGGAAATATGGCAGCGAATTTTAAATAGAAGCCAGAAATAGAATAGAAGTGAGTCACAGACAATAGACCATGTGGAACAATTGGAAATAGAAGTACAGCCAAGAAGCGAATGAGTCAGGTGATGAAAATGAGTCATAGCCATCCAATAGGATTCCAGTTGCTTGTCAAATATCTCCAAAGATGAGTAAGAGAGTCACGTGACTTGAAGACGACTCAGAAAAATGTGAACCAATAACGACACTTGGATACGAATTTCCTCCAGAGAGGGAATGAAGACAAGTCCTGCTTGATGAAGTCCTTAGGCACATAACCATAGCAAATCTCTGTTCCTGGACCAAACTCTTTGATATCCCAGTAGTTCCTGAGTACGATACCATGCCAACCATTCACTGGTTCATAGTTTGGGTCAAAACCGATGAAATGGAAGGGAGCATGGAAGACAGGGTCAAATACCCAAATGCAATTGTGAACACGATAAGGAGGATAGGAGGGGAATGTTCGGTATGGACCTTCAGGAGATTCGACATATAGAGGATAGTACTGACGATATGCGACATGTGAAGGAGGATTGGATAAATGAACATCAAGGGGAGAATGTCAACTAGGAAGTTTGATGCATGGCCCAATGTGTATGTCTGGCTTGGTGGTCATCTGAAACGATTCATGGGATGTGGTGGCAGCAATGCTGGATGGCATATTGAAAATAGAATCGATGAAAAATAGAATGAGTGTGGAGATGATGTGTCTGGAGGACTGGAGGTAGCACAGCAGATGATGGTCTGGCGAAAGCTGATGAAGATAGGTGCGTGTGCAGTGAGTGTCTTTTGTAGTGTAGTAGGCGCTGTCGAGTATCATGCTTGTCATCCACCCATCTCTGAAAATTTGACTGTCCCCAGTCAACTATCATCGTCAGAAGAATTGTCTAAATCATCCAAAGGAAGCTTATCAGGAGCAAGGGGGATGCCATCTCTTGAGAAGTAGGGAAGTAGACGAAAGGCTGTGATGCCTCTTTTTGAAACAGTTCCATCGAGTTCCTTTAATACGTAAGATCCACCAGTAGTTCTTCAAACAACTTCGGATGGTCCTAGATATCTTGGTTTTGTCTTCCTGTCTAGTTCATTTTCGACTCTTGAATTCCTAACCAAAACTAGATCTCCTGGTTTGTATTCACTGCGCCATAGACGTCGCCAATACTTCTTTTCAAATTCGGCTTTGTTTTTCAGTCAAGATTGATAGAGTGTGTCTGCTGCTTTGTTGATGTCATCTGAGTGTTTAGAGAGTTGTCGAATACGGAGTGCAAGGAGTTCTTCAGTAGTGAGATTTGGCTTGAAACCAGAAACAAGATATGTCGCTTCAAGGAGGTCGAGGGGAAGGATGGGATCAACACCGTAAAGAAGATAGTAGGGAGAGAATCCTGTGGCTCTTCTAACTGTGACACGATCAGCAAAGAATGCATGATGAACATGATCTGGCCATTTCGATATTTTCCCTTCACAAACTTTGATGAGTGCTTCTCGAATTGTAAAGTGTCCTCTTTCTACAACTCCATTTGCTTGAGAATTATAAGGCGAAATGTGAATCTGAGGAATGCCATATCGTTGAAGAAGTTCATGAGTAGCGCCTTTGAGTTCTGGACCATTGTCAGTAACGATTTCTCTGATTGCTCCATAACGACAGATGAGTTCTTCAAAGATGAATTGAGAAACTGCACGAGCTGTAGCATTCTTGAGTTTTCGTCCTTCTGCAGCACCTGAAAGATCATCACAAGCTGCTACAATATAGCGATAACCTTGAGCTCTTGGCATAAGCATAATGTCGAGGTAAATCTTGGAGAATAGAGTCGCAGGGGTAGAAATGGTGATAGGAATATGACGTTCATTCCATTCGAAAGGAACAATCTTGCAAGTGAGTTCAGTGAGTGGTCTTGCAAGTACTGAATAATTCTTGATCCAAATACGTGATGTACCACAAAGTCCTAAAAATCCACGAACTTCGGTTGTATTCCTTGGAGTAGGCCACTTGAGAATTTTGGAGATAGTAGAGTGATCTGGAAGTCGTCCTTCATATGTGACTCTTTGACCAACAAGTAAAACATCAGGTCGAGCAACTTGAGACTTCTTTGGAGAGATAGTAGCACCACATTCTGCAATTTGATGTAGGATTCGATTGACAATGATGGCGTGTTCCCAAACAAAATGACGAATGCCTGAGTTTTCTGGAATAGTCTCATAAGATCCATCTGGCTGTTCATATCGAGTAGGAGGGCCTTTGATTCCAAGGTTGTTGATCATAACACCAACATTATCAGGGATTTCGTCTTGTAGAACGAAGACAGTTCTGGAATTTGGCAGAGGAATTGGTATAGCCTTGAGGTAGACTTTGATATCACATAAGTCCTAGTGGAGAAGTGAGATTATGGCTCTTGGGGTGAATACATCTGGCATCATAGCCTGAAAAGAGATCAAAAACAGAATAGATGGAGTGTCCAGTGAAGGGAGCAACAAATGAGTCAATGACTGGAGGGAATCCTGCGTCTTTGATAGTAATACCATTGAGTGTTCGAAGGTCAATGACGTGTCGTAAACCACCATCTTTCTTTTGAGTGTAAAACATAGCAGATCTGTATGAGGCTTGACTAGGCTCATAAACTCTGGATTCAATTTTGCCTTTTGTGAGCTTGATGACTTGTTCGAGATAGGCTGGAGGAATAGGGATTTGGGGATTAGCCCAAGGGATGTGGTCGATAACAGGCATGATGTAGTCAGAGAAGTAATCCGAGTGAAGTGTTCCTCTTTCCGAATCACCATATGCTAAGACTCTTTGGTTATTTGTGAATACCATCGTCATAAGCTTTTCCTCTTCAGGCCATAAGAAACCATCAGGATTGATATTGAGGATCTTGAGGCATTCATGAGTGAGTTTTGGAGTGGGAATGAAGTCAGGAGGATTGGGTGATAGTACAGGAAGCTTGAGAAGGGGATCATTGGGAAATCTTCGAGTTACATGAGCATCTTCAGGGAAAACAGCTGGAACCAGGCAAATTCTTCGATATACAGGCTCGTATTTTCTGTTGGCGAAAGTAGAACTTGTTTTTGGATTTTCTTGATTTTCTTGAGGAGAGGAGACATTCCGAATCATGAGAGTTGAACCAGCATATATAGGACTTGAAGAGAAAGACAAGGAGGGAGAATTTGAGATAGGAGATTGAGTATATGGTAGTTTAAAGTCATCTCGGACTGACGGAGGTATTATTCTTGATCAGAATGTAGATGTGGATGGTGATTGTGAGGATTTCCAAAAAAAGACCTGTCGTCATAATTGTGTTCATCTGAATTGTTTTTAGCAGGAATAGCACAAAGTTCCCAAATCTTTCTGTCAGTATTGTCTCAATGACAGAGATAAGTTCCTTCTTTTCTTTCTTCAATG
Source organism: Ramaria rubella (assembly GCA_015039355.1). Lineage (NCBI taxonomy): Eukaryota > Fungi > Basidiomycota > Agaricomycetes > Gomphales > Gomphaceae > Ramaria > Ramaria rubella. The sequence goes on from MU134524.1 coordinate 131,207, forward strand.
CTAATATGATTTCGACGTTGCCAAGGTCGTCCTAGAAGAAGAGGATTCAACTCTGCCACTGACCCAAAGATCTGTTGTAGTGACGAGATTTCCTGTGCTGAGATTGACATTGTGAATATGTCCTTCAAGGGGAGTAGTGTGCTGTCCAGCGTCACACATAAATGAAGTAGCTGAAAGATCCATAGGTATCTGTGTCTGATTGGCAACTTCACGTGATACGATGTCGAGTTCTGAGCCAGAATCGATGAGAGTATTGACCGAATGTCCTGTATCAAAACTCATGCAAATGGAGATGAGTCTAGCTTCACGAGGACGATAGCACATTGGAGGATTCATGCCCACATTGTTGACCATAGCAGTGTCAATGTCGATATTGCTGTCTTGAGTGTAGAGTGTAGGATGAGTGAGCCGCAGATAATCCAAAATCTTCTTTGATGTAAAAGGTGATGAACCAAGTACTTCTCCGAGTTTGACAGTGATAGGTGAGTCCAAGATTTTGTCAACGAAGGTGTCAACATTGAGATTGCACTGGAGTTGTGACTGAAGTTTCATCGAAGGAGATGAAGGAATAGTGACTGGAGCTGGTGTCTTGGAGGTCTTGGGAGCTGTTGTAGGCTTCATTGATAATTTTGATGGCTCAGCATCCCTGGGAGATCCAAAACGAGAAGAAGTTGCAGGAGGTGTAGGCTGTGAGACATCTTCCATGAGCATCATCATCATCTGGATCAAAAGGGAGGGGAGGAATGTCGTAAGGAGTAACCTTAGGAATAATGTTCTCTTTGTCTGCCGATGCTGATGGAGTAGGAGACTGTGAGGCATCAGGAAGAGGGGATATAGTTGCCTGAGAGGGGACTGCCGGAGTAGATGATGTGTCTTGAGCTTTGGGAGCAAGCTTAGGGCGAGGAGGAGGATAAACTCCATCAAATCTTGTCTTCTTCCTATCACTTTTTCTCTCACCACATGGTCGTGAGACAGGATTGGTATACTGTGCATAGACCTTGCCACTGTCGCTCTCTGAATAGTCTGAGTCAGCTGCACATATTTCTGGAGGAGCCATGATTAGATTGGTGGTCGCAGGATGATCTGAATTTTTCCTGAGTTGGAGAGCTAATTCTTAATTGATGGCAGATAAAATGGTTTCTGAGCCATTACGAAGGATGTCTGAACCATCCGGCCATGTGATATGACCTGAATCATTTCGAGCTATTGTGTTAGCAGCAATAATTGTGTCAGCTTGATGGCATTGTCGAGTTCCATGTCCTTTTTCTCCACAGAAATAGCATTCAAATGAGCTAGAATTAGCCTGTTGGGATTGAATCGAGGAGGATGTATTGGTGTGAGGGCGAGTTTCACTAGAGCGTTGGGAGGGCTTTGGAAGAATATTGACCATAATGGGCGCCTTTGTGACAATTCGAAAATAAAGAGAGTAGTAGTTGGGATCACTGATGTTCATGCAAGCAAGCTTGTCGATGAGATTTGCAACTCTGTCAGTTTCATTCTGGGATGAGCCATTGGGTTTAGAAGTCAAAGATGATGGAGTAGAAGTTGAAGTAGGAGGGGAAGGAGCTGGGGAAGCTTTCTTGGACTTGGAGGTCGTCTTCTTCTTCTTTTTCTTCTTGTCATCATCATCAGAATCACTGTCATCATTGTCTGATGAACCACTTTCTTCTTCATCTGAGTCATCTGCTTCTGAAACAAGACCATCTGAGTCAGATTCATCATCGTAGAATTTACCAAGGTTGAAGACATGTTCTGCAGCTTTGACTACAATGTTGATTTTGAAGGGAACCGATCTGTCGAGTGCAGCATTTTCCTGGAGCATTCTGTCTTCAAGTTTCTCCCGTATCAATTTTGGAATACCACGCCGGAAGTATCTTTCATAGTCATTGTCACTGATCTTGGAGCGATTGAGCAACCACCCTGCAATGCGAGTGAACTTCCTTTGATAGCAATGGAAGTCATACAAATTTCGAAGGACCCTGTGACAATACTTGGTCGTAAAGTTGGCCAGATCTTTCTCTTTAAAGTGTTTCGATGTCTGGTCATGATCATATAGAACTCTAAGCTTGGCATCAAATGCGGTCCAGTTCTTCTGATGGAATTCGGTTAAGCCTTCGATGACCTGTTGTACCAATGGTTTGACATAGAGGGGAAGTTGTTCAAAGCGGTCTTCATTTGTTAATCCATATGCATCGGAAAGTTCTGCAAAAGTTTTGAGGAAGGTGGCAACTTCATTGTATTGGCTGGAAAATCTCTTGGGTGCATAATGAGAGTGAGGGGAAGGGAAGTCAAATTTGGAGCGAATTGGTTGAGCCATGACAATAGATGAGCTAGATGAACGGGAGCTGACAGGTGTATTGAGCTCTGTTGGAGTTAAGAAGTCATATTCAAGGGGATATAGGATGGGATGGTCAATAAGGGAGTCAATTAGCAGCGGATTGTTGACAGGAATTGAAGTCCAGAGATGTGCTTGATTGGGAAACCAGCTAGGATCATCAATATGAAGTTTTGATGAGGATAACAGCCAAATGTGGCCTGGTGGAGGTGTATTGACTAACCAACCGGGACGAGCGAAACGAGTCTTTGGACCAAAGAGGGAGTCAAGGATTGGGCCGAAGAAGGAAGGAGCTGGATCTGATGGAGGGGAGTGCTGAATGCTGGCAGATTGTACTTTGATTAGAGTACTGGACAGGCAGCAACAAATGAAGATTGTTTGACAGGCACTAGGAACGATCACCAATGGATGACGTCAAAAGGATCTGGTACAAATTGGGCTAATGAGATCCTGGTAATTGGCACTTGATGAAGGGCGCTGTCAGGTGTCGGCAGAGACCGGATGTGGTCGGAAGTAGTCAGAGGTGGTAAGAGTCGGATTGGGAATGAATGGGAATACAAACAGAGGCCGGATGAGCATCAAAAGATAAGCAAGCACTCAATGAAGCCCAAAATGGAAGGTATGAGTGCCAAGCACCTTGGAGGTATGAATGAGGCGAGGCAAATAGGTCCTAAGATGGAAATGGTAAGTCCGGATGTGGAATAGGATCTGCAGGAAAAGCTTTGATCCAGTGTGGGGTACCAATTGAGATGGCTGTTGACTGTATTGGCTGTCGCAAAGTGTAGTTAACTTGCAATTTGACTTCCTGTTATGTACAAAATAGACAGGTGTCGTTGGAATAGCTAGGTATGACAGATATAAATGGCAATAACTGTCAAAGAGAGTGCTGGATAGATGAAACAGGAAGGGATAAGGCCTTATTGAGAAGATGATGGATGAGGAACATGTGTGATGAACGATCAATAGGCTAGACCGAAGTGAGTTCTGGAAGGACTTGAGGGAAGGATGTGTGTCGAATTAGGAATGGGGATTGAGATGATAGACGATGGACTGGGCCTCTCTGGGGCAGCCACAAATGTCGGTTTACTTTCAGAAATGGATCCAAAAGACAGTGGGTAGCGGTGTCATTGTTGCACGGCTACTTACACTGGTGTTCGGCTCAGTGCGCTTTGCTATCAGCAGCAACAAAGGTAGAACAAGGACGAAGATGAGGATGTAGCAGTGACGATGATAATGACATAATACGATGACGTAAGCATAGATGGCATACAACAGCAAATGTCACGTGATTGACAAAGCTGGCCTTGATGTAGACGTAGTAGTAGTGGACTTAGAAGACTTAGACTTGAGACTCAGACAAGTGAATCCAACTGACAGAGGTGAATTGGGATACACTAAGGCAAAACAGGCCTTATATACATGAGCAGAACAACAAACGATGTGAGTATGCCATACAACAATGTCGTCGACAGCAGACAGGAGAAATGACTAACGGTGAGAGGCAGAAAACCAAAATAGGACGGTGGTTTGTAATGGAATGGAGAAATGAGTCAGGTGGTCGAATAAATGAAGGGAAATGTGGCAGCGAATTGGAAATAGAAGCCAGAAATAGAATAGAAGTGAGTCACAGGCAATAGACCATGTGGAACAATTGGAAATAGAAGTACAGCCAAGAAGTGAGTGAGTCAGGTGATGAAAATGAGTCATAGCCGTCCAATAGGATTCCAGTTGCTTGTCAAATTTCTCCGAAGATGAGTAAGTGAGTCATGTGACTTGATGACGACTCATAAACATGTGAACCAATCATGACACTTGGATACGAATTTCCTCCAGAGAGGGAACGAAGACGAGTCCTGCTTGATGAAGTCCTTAGGCACATAACCGTAGCAAATCTCTGTTCCTGGACCAAACTCTTTGATATCCCAGTAGTTCCTGAGTACAATACGATGCCAACCATTCACTGCTTCGTAGTTTGGGTCAAAGCCGATGACGTGGAAGGGAGCATGGAAGACAGGGTCAAATACCCAAATGCAATCGTGAACGCGATAAGGAGGATAGGAGGGGAATGTTCAGTATGGGCCTTCAGGAGATTCGACATATAGAGGATAGTACTGACAATGTGCAACATGTGGAGGAGGATTGGATAAATGAACATCAAGGGGAGAATGTCAACTAGGAAGTTCGATGTGTGACCCAACATGTATGTCTGGCTTGGCGGTCATCTGAAACGATTCATGGGATGTGGTGGCGGCAATGCTGGATGGCATATTGAAAATAGAATTGATGAAGATGGAATGAGTGTGGAGATGATGTGTCTGGTGGACTGGAGGTAGCACAGCAGATGATGGTCTGGCGAAAGCTGATGAAGATAGGTGTGTGTGCAGTGAGCGTCTTTTGTAGTGTAGTAGGCACTGTCAAGTATCATGCTTGTCAATGTTAGTCTTGAATGTGAGTTTGATCACTGGGATAGGATCGAACATAAGGCAGCACGACAGCAGCACCGTGCGCTAGAACTCTGTGCTAAACACGCAGATAAACTAGTCAAAGAGGCATATACTGCCGGGATCAAAGGTGAGGCCTTCAATAAACTGATTGAGTCAGCAAGAGTGGCTCGATCCATCCTCAGTAGCAGTCATAGACTGAGGGATGCATTTTTAATGGCTGACAAACATTGACCATTGTATCAGATTGACGAAGACATTGTCGATCCACCAGTGCAGCAGGATGTGAATACTCACATCCCCTGGCCACACAGGCAGATACAAGCGATACCATGTGCAGTATCACTAGCAGTCATGGATCCTGAATGGAGGATCCAGGAGGTAGGAGGAAATCTGCCTACGTATGTAGATGGAGTCGCAAAGATGGTGCGAGCTACCCTTGAGAAACACAAGGGCACCGAGCCAGACAAATCCATGCTTGCCAAAGCCAGAGTAAAACTACCTCACCCAGCAGAATATGCTGGGAAAGCAGATCTCAAAGAATTTGAGAACTTTATCTCAGGGATCCTGAGATGGCTAGGCATGAATAGTCTATTGGGACTGTCCAGCACAGAACTCCAATTAAACTATTTAGGCACTCGCCTCAAGGGCAAGGCATTGGAGTGGTACACTTAAAATCTCAAGTGTCATGATCAAGTACTAATCAACTGGACCCTGGAAAGTGCAATCACTGGGTTACAACAGTAGTTCCTTCATGCACTCACGCACGGGCATGCATCAAATAAGTTTGACACAATTGTGCAAGGGACCAGAACTGTTCAGGAATTACTGAATGATATTATGAAGTATGCAGTGCAGATGATACATCCACCAGATGAGTATACGATCCGCAAACAGTTCATAGCAGTGCTTTGAGAAGTGCTGCGTCATGAAGTCCTAAAATTAGGCTACACAACAGAATTCAGTTCAATAACTGAGTTATATGAAGCCGCAAAGGCTGTAGAGGATGCATCTTGATATGACATTGGGTCACATAAGACAGAGCCTAGCAGCACTCAAGCGTCACAGGCAAAGCCAACTTCGACAACTAGTCAAAATCAGGCTATGCTAAGCTCGTCTCGAGCTGCCAATACAGGAAGCCATTCTACCGCAAAGCAGATGATATATTGTCTGCCAAATGCTTGACCTCAAGCAGAAACGAGTCTCGTCCTTCACAAAAACCTTCTGGAGGTTCAGGGGGTCAAGGATGTAGCACAGAGATGACGTGCTACGAGTGTGGACAGGTTGGGCATATCAAGCTGAATTGCCCACAGTGGAAGAATAAACCATGCATAGCAGGTGCACAGCTGGAAGAAGTGGTTGAGCACTCAAAGAGTGCTCAAGAAGGGGAGGGAGGAGGAGCCACAAAGTGGTGAACTAGACGAGCAAATGGACATCCAGGACGACCATGAGAACGAAATTGGTGAACTAGTCGCTGATTACCAGTCGGAGCTCACACCTTATCAATGGGATGATGATGACGATATAAGAATGCAAAGCTTGTATCAAGCGGACAGAGTACGTCCGCTAGGAGAATCGTATGAAGAAAGGTGGCACATATATGTGGCGCAGACACCAACTACCACAATCAGTGGTGGTTTAAGTTGAAACAATGACTTCCGCATCCACACAGGAGTCATAGACAGGACCATTGAGCCTGTCTATGATCATCGGTTCAAACCACAGGATAAGACACACCCCAAATGGGCGCATATAGACAACCAAACAATCTCCAGGTATTGGGAGATTGGTGGAGTCAGAGCCCACTGTCTACTAGACAGCAGGTGTGAGGGAGCTATGCTCTCTCCAGATTTCATATGTGCTGTAGGCATTAAGATGTTCAAACTCGAATGTCCAATTGGTCTACAGCTAGCATGTGTTGGCAGTAAGTCAACCATCAACTACGGAACACACACCAACATCCACTTTGGTGAGCATAATATCGAGGAATACTTCGATATAGCAAACATAGACTATTACGACGCAATACTAGGAACACCATTCCTACGTAGATTAGGGATATCCCTCGATTGTAGAAACGAGGGATGCATCCGTATGGGAAAGGAAGTAATTCCGAACCATGCAAATGCTTGGGAAGAGCAGCTGGACTATAAAAAAACCTGGCTGAATGCAAGACTCAAATCACGAGTCTTAAGCCTAAACTGAAGAGCCACAAACCATGACTCCCAAATGGCTCTTTGTTGCACATAGAGCCATCAATGAGCTCACCAGATGGGAGGCAAGACAAGGGAAAATGGAAATAAAACCAAAGAAACATTGACATTGGTCTACTCGACCAATGTACTGACAGGATTACCATAGGATATACTGGCACCAAGCAACCATTATTGATGGTGGATGACTTTCCCAAACTAAGGGAAAGATGGGAGCTAGAGTACACAGACCTCTTTGGAGGTGTGCCATTAGAACTTCCTCCTTTGAGGGAGATCAACCACGAAATTAAGTTCATAGATGAAACCAAACAGTTTCATTATTGGTTACCGAAGTGCCCAGAAGCACTTCGAAATGAACTGATCGACAAAGTCAACCAGTATACCACCGCTGGTTGGTGGGTATCAGCATCTGTATGTTCTGCAGCGCCAGCACTATGCATTCCAAAGAAAAATGGAAAGCTCAGAACAGCAGTAGACCTACATCTACCCAATGACAACATGCTGAAGGACATTACGCCCTTCCCAGACCAGGATACGATCTGGCATGACATAGCTCATGCCGCATATCAATCCAAGCTTGACATGTCTGATGCATATGAACAAATACGCGTAGTCAAGGAGGATGTCAACAAGACGGCTTTCGCGACCATATTCGGTACATTCAAAAGCCAGGTTATGCAGATTGGCGACTGTAACACGCTGTCTACATTTCAACATCTCATGACATTGATTTTTCATAACCAAATTGGTCGATCAGTCCACGTATACTTGGACGATATATTCATTTATTCAAGCTCTATACAAGAGCACAAAAAACACCTTTGAAAGGTGTTTGATATTTTACACGAGGCACATTTGTTCCTCAGCAGAAATCAATCCAAGATTGATTTGTATTCGTCTCACATGGAATGCCTTGGTCACATAATAGATGACAAGGGCATACATGCCAATGCAGATAAAATGGAGAAGGTTCAAGGTTGGAGAAAACCTCAAACATTTAATGATACCCAACAATTTCTAGGACTCATGCAGTATCTGGCACCATATATGCCAGATTTGACAGTGTATACAACTCCCTTATCAGGAAGTGCATGCAATAATAGGATGTTTCAATGGATACCCTTGATGGATAAGTGTTTTGAATCCATCAAAGCACTAGCATGTGAGGCTCCAATTTTGAAGCCTATAAATCACGCTAGTACAGAACCCATTTGGGTTGTGACGGATGGTTCCAAGTCTGGAGTTGGAGCAGTTTTATGGGACAAGATCTGGACTGGATGACTTGTCGTCAGCAGGATTTCTCTCAAAGAAATTCAGTCATGCACAACAGCGTTACAAAAACGCATGAGCACAAGACGATTGCTATCCTTGAA
>MU134524.1:139593-150545 GCA_015039355.1 Ramaria rubella
ACTACCATATACCCATTCTCCAATCTCAAATTCTCCCTCCTCGTCTTTCTCTTCAAGTTCGATCTATGCTGGTTCAAGTCTCATGATTCGGAATATCTCCTCTCCTCAAGAAAATCAAGAAAAATCCCAAAAACAAGTTCTACTTTTGCCAACAGAAAATACAAGCCTGTACATCGAAGAATTCGCCCAGTTTCCAGCTGTTTTCCCTGAAGATGCTCGTGTAACTCGAAGATTTCCCAATGATCCCCTTCTCAACCTTCCTGTACTATCACCCAATCCTCCCAACTTCATTCCCACTCCAAAACTCACTCATGAACGGCTCAAGATCCTCAATATCAATCCTGATGGTTTCTTATGGCCTGAAGAAGAAAAGCTTATGATGATGGTATTCACAAATAACCAAAAGAGTCTTAGCATATGGCGATTTGGAAAGAGGAACACTTCGTTCGGATTATTTCTCTGACTACATCACGCCTGTTATCGACCACATCCCCTGGGCTAATCCCCAAATCCCTATTCCTCCAGCCTACCTTGAACAAGTCATCAAGCTCACAAAAGGCAAAATCGAATCCAGAGTTTATGAGCCTAGTTCAAGCCTCATACAGATCTGCTATGTTCTACACTTGAAAGAAAGATGGTGGTTTACGACATGTCATCGACCTTCGTACACTCAATGGCATTACTATCAAAGACGCAGGACTCCCTCCAGTCATCGACTCTTTTGTTGCTCCCTTTGCTGGACACTCCATCTATTCTGTTTTCGATCTCTTTTCAGGCTATGATGCCAGACGTATTCACCCCAAGAGCCCGTGATCTCACTTCATTCCAAACTCCTTTAGGACTTATGCGATATCGAAGTCTACCTCAAGGCTACACCAATTCCTCTGCCGAATTCCAGAACTGCACTGTCTTCGTTCTACAAGACAAAATCCCTGATAATGTTGGTGTTATGATTGACGATCTCGGAATCAAAGGCCCTCCTACTCGATACGAACAGCCAGATGGATCTTACGAGACTATTCCAGAAAACTCAGGCATTCATCGTTTTGTTTGGGAACATGCCGTCGTTGTCAATCAAATCCTGCATCGAATTGCAGAATGTGGTGCTACTATCTCCCCAAAAGAAGTCTCAAGTTGCTCGACCTGATGTTTTACTTGTTGGTCAAAGAGTCACATATGAAGGACGACTTCCAGATCACTCTACTATCTCCAAAATTCTCAAGTGGCCTACTCCAAGGAATAACAACCGAAGTTCGTGGATTTTTAGGACTTTGTGGTACATCACGTATTTGGATCAAGAATTATTCAGCACTTGCAAGACCACTCACTGAACTCACTCGCAAGATTGTTCCTTTCGAATGGAATGAACGTCGACAAGAAGCTATGGATGCTCTCAAGCAAGCTGTTGCACATTCTCCTGCCCTCATCACCATCGACTATAAATCAGGACGACTTGTCATTCTTGCAGTTGACACCTCCATCATTGCTATCGGTTGCATCATCTTCCAGCTCGACAAAAACAATCAAAGAAGACCAGTACGATACAGCTCACTTCCTATCAATGAACGAGAATCAAGATATAGTCAGCCCAAGTTAGAACTCTATGGTCTCTATCGCTCCCTTCGTCATTCAAGAATTCATCTTGCTGGTATCAAGAATCTTCTCGTTGAAACTGATGCCAAGTACATTCGCCAAATGATCAATCGTCCAGATCTTCAGCCAAACGCAACTCTCAATCACTGGATAGAGGGTATTCTTCTCTTCGATTTCGATCTCAAACATGTTCCAGCTGCTCTACACAAAGGCCCAGATGGACTCTCTCGTCGAAGACCTGCAGAAGACGACTCGGATGTTGAAGAAGAAGATGACGAAGAAGAAGAAGAAAACGACTATGACATAGGACGAAAAGAAGAAGAACAAGATTATGAATGGATAGCAGAAGCTAATTATTTATTGGAAAATTCAGGAGACACTTATGCCATCCTTAACAGTATTGATCACAGAGATGGGTGGCGAGTTTTTCATCTAGTCAAAGATACTCAACCAGCAAAAGATCACCTTCGACGTATCCAAGATTTCCTTACTACTCTCAAACTTCCTACATTTTCCTCCCCCTTCACAACGACATCACTTTCTCCATCAAGCCAGAAGATACTTTGTCAGAAATAACAAGCTTTGGAGACGCTCAAAAGGACATCCACTACAGGTAATACTTGAACAACCTCGACGCAATCATATTCTAGAACTTGCTCATGACAAACTAGGTCATCGTGGAATCTACTCTACTGCTAAGACTATTTCTCTTCGTTTTTGGTGGCCTTCTTACTTCACTGATGTCAAACGATATGTCCGTTCATGCCACCCTTGCCAAATTCGTTCAACATACAAAGTTCACATTCCTATCACCATCTCTACCCCTGTGACTCTATTCTCCAAGATTTACCTCGACATTATGCTTATGCCAAGAGCTCAAGGATATCGCTATATTGTAGCAGCTCGTGACGATCTTTCAGGTGCTGCAGAAGGACGAAAACTCAAGAATGCTACAGCTCATGCAGTTTCTCAATTCATCTTTGAAGAACTCATCTGTCATTATGGAGCAATCAGAGAAATCGTTACTGACAATGGTCCAGAACTAAAAGGCGCGACTCATGAACTTCTTCGACGATATGGCATTCCTCAGATTCACATTTCGCCCTATAATTCTCAAGCAAACGGAGTTGTAGAAAGAGGACACTTTACAATTCGAGAAGCACTCATCAAAGCTTGTGAAGGCAAAATATCGAAATGGCCAGATCATGTTCATCATGCATTCTTTGCTGATCATGTCACAGTTAGAAGAGCAACAGGATTCTCTCCTTACTATCTTCTCTACGGTGTTGATCCCATCCTTCCCCTCGACCTCCTTGAAGCAACATATCTTGTTTCCGGTTTCAAGCCCAATCTCACTACTGAAGAACTCCTTGCACTCCGTATTCGACAACTCTCTAAACACTCAGATGACATCAACAAAGCAGCAGACACGCTCTATCAATCTCGACTCAAAAACAAAGCTGAATTTGAAAAGAAGTATTGGCGACGTCTATGGCGCAGTGAATACAAACCAGGAGATCTAGTTTTGGTTAGGAATTCAAGAGTCGAAAATGAACTAGACAGGAAGACAAAACCAAGATATCTAGGACCATTTGAAGTTGTTCGAAGAACTACAGGTGGATCTTACGTATTAAAGGAACTCGATGGAACTGTTTCAAAAAGAGGCATTGCGGCCTTTCGTCTACTTCCCTACTTCTCAAGAGATGGCATCCCCCTTGCTCCCGATAAGCTTCCTTTGGATGATTTAGACGATTCTTCTGACGATGATAGTTGACTGGGGACAGTCAAATTTTCAGAGATGGGTGGATGACAAGCATGATACTCGACAGCGCCTACTACACTACAAAAGACGCTCACTGCACACGCGCCTATCATCATCAGCTTTCGCCAGACCATCATCTGCTGTGCTACCTCCAGTCTGCCAGACACATCATCTCCACACTCATTCTATTTTTTCATCAATTCTATTTTCAATATGCCATCCAGCATTGCCGCCACCATGTCCCATGATTCGTTTCAGATGACCGCCAAGCCAGACATACACGTTGGACCACGTGTTGAACTTCCTAGTCGGCGTTCTCCCCTTGATGTTCATTTGTCCAGTCCTCCTCCACAAGTTGCACATCGTCGGTACTATCCCCTATATGCCGAATCCCCTGAAGGCCCATACCGAATATTCCCCTCATATCCTCCTTATCACATTCACGATTGCGTATGGGTATTCGATCAAACCTTCCATGCTCCCTTCTACGTCATCGGTTTTGACCCAAACTTCGAACCAGTGAATGGTTGGCATCGTATCGTCCTCAGGAATAACTGGTACATCAAAGAGCATGGACCAGGAACAGAGATTTGCTACGGTTATGTGCCTAAGGACTTCATCAAGAAGGGCTCGTCTTCGTTCCCTCTCTGGAGGAAATTCGTATCCAAGTGTCGTGATTGGTTCACATGTTTCTGAGTCGTCATCAAGTCACATGACTCACTTACTCATCTTCGGAGATATTTGACAAGCAACTGGAATCCTATTGGATGGCTATGACTCATTTTCATCACCTGACTCATTCGCTTCTTGGCTGTACTTCTATTTCCAATTGTTCCACATGGTCTATTGTCTGTGACTCACTTCTATTCTATTTCTGGCTTCTATTTCAAATTCACTGCCACATTTCTATTCATTTCTTCGACCACCTGACTCATTTTTCCATTTCCTTACAAACCAGCTTCCTGTTTTGGTTTTCTGCCTCTCGCCGTTAGTCATTTCTCCTGTCTGCTGTCGACGACATCGTTGTATGGCATACTCGCATCGTTTGTTGTTCTGCTCATGTATATAAGGCCTGTTTCGCCTTAGTGTACCTCAATTCACCTCTTTCAGTTGGATTCACTCGTCTAAGTCTAAGTCTACTGCTACATCTACTACTACTACGTCTACATCAAGGCCAGCTTTGTCAATCACGTGACATTTGCTGTTGTATCTCGTCTACGCTTACGTCAGCGTATTACATCATCATCATCATCACTGCTACGTCATCATCTTTGTCCTTGTTCTACTTTTGTTGCTGCTGATAGCAAAGCGCACTGAGCCGAACACCAGTGTAAGTAGCTGTGCAACGACGACACCGCTACCCACTGTCTTTTGGATTCATTTCCGAAAGTAAACCGACACCGGGGGTGGAGAACAAGATAGCCGGCTGTCTGTCACGCTACTACGAGAATGACAAGCAGGGTGAAAGTCACCCAGCAGAAGAATACGTCGATGCAGATGCACGGCTAGACCCGGAAGGAGAATTTCTCCCCATGGATAGATTCGTAGAAATACAAATGGCCACAGCATGATGGTCGCAACAATTACAAGATGCAACAGAGCAGCATGTCATAGACACACAGCAGATGAAACAAGCAGGGGAAGAACCTTCCACACAGGTGGAAGGTAATGAGGAAGACAATGTACTAGTTACAGTGTCAGGTGCAGACTCAGAGAGTCTACATAAACACGTAGAACGTGAGTTTGACCTAAAACGAGCTGTAGCCAATGGCTATGGAACAGATCCAATACTCAAGAAAGTATTGGCAAATACTGAGGCTCACCCTCAATTTGGGGTGAGAAATGGACTGGTTTGGACAAAGAACCAGTTCAATAAGGACATAGTGTGTCTTCCCCAGGAAATTTTTTCCAAGGGGAGGAGAATGGTCGAGATAATTATTGATCATGCACATGGAGTAGTTGGCCACTTTGGGCAATTCAAAACCGATAAGTACATTAGGTGATCATACTGGTGGTCAGGAATGGCAGCTGACATAGAGTCGTTTTGTGGATCCTGTGCAGCCTGTCAGGCTGCAAAGAAGGATAATAGACAACCAGCAGGGTTGTTACATACCCTGCCAATACCTGATAGACCATGGCAGTCTATCGGAATGGACTTCATTGGTCCATTGCCAGAATTGAAGGGTCATGACTATTTATTAGTCGTGATTGACAGGCTCAAGTCTATGGTGCATCTAGTGCCAACTACGACAAGAGTTGCAGCATGACCAGTCACGTGGTTATACCTCAAAGAGGTAATACGCCTGCATGGAGTACCTGAGTCAATCATATCAGATCGCGACTTCAACTTCACCTCCATATTTTGGAGAGAATTGCAGCGTATAATGGGCACAAAGCTGCTCATGTCCACAGCATTCCACCCACAGATGGATGGAGTGACAGAACGAGCAAATCGTTCTGTAGGGCAAATACTCTGCACAGTAGTGCAGAGTGATCAGAAGGTTTGGGCTGAGAAATGCCCAATGGTAGAGTTTGCACTGAACAGCTCAGTCAGTGCAACCACAGGATATGCATTCAAATTGAACATTGAATACTTGCCCCATATCGGGCAGGTACTATCAGTGGATACTACATTCAGAGGAGTACAGCAGTTCGCACAACAAGCATTGTGGAACCTGATTGATGCTCACAATGCAATCATCGTGAGCTGAGTACAGCAGACAGATACTGCTAATATCAGACACTGTCAAAGAACGATGTATGAAGTTGGACAGCTAGTATATCTGTCTACAAAGAACCTGTCCTTACCTAAAGGATGGGCAAAGAAGTTAGTGCCCAATTATATTGGGCTGTATCCAGTTATAGAAGTGGACAATTCCATTTCTACTGTGAAACTTGAGTTACCTCCAGAGCTCACGGCTAGGAGGATACTACCAAATTTTCATGTGAGTCTAATCAGACCACATATACCCAATGACAACAAACAATTTCCTCATTGTGACGTAAATTATATGTACAACGTTGGGAAGGAGGACGAACCAGAATGGTTTGTAGATGAGATTCTGGCTCATCGCTGGACTAGTAACTCCAATCTGGAGTTACAAGTAAGGTGGACATTAGGAGATGTCACCTGGGAACCACTCTCTGTATGCAGAGAGTTAGAAGTGCTAGATGCTTATCTAGAGCTAAGGGGAGTTAGGAAGCCGCAAGAGCTTCCTAATCATGCCTCATAGACACAAGAATGATGACAGTTGAGTCCTTAATAAAAGGACTCGACATGAAAATAGTTTGTGTCGGCGATTTGTGCGACGCGACATTGTCACGTGAAGTTATTACGTGACATTACAGGTGCGCATGCTTGAATTTAAGCAACAATTTTATCACCGCTTAAAGGCTCTTTGCCATCCACTCCCACACTCGCACCAGTGTGAGTGTATCAGTGAGACTACCCATGAACACTGACGCACCCCATATACCTCACTCAGCAGAGGCACTCCCTAGTGCCTCTGAGCAATTCACTATGCTCCAAAAGGAGCAAAGCTGGACAGTGCATGGCGTCAAGAACACCATCGCAATCATCCATTGCAACTCCTGCCAGGAGTGCAACACGTACATGCAGCACTTGCTGCAAGCCGCAAAACTGCAGCTCATTGACCCTCAAATGCGTGACATTGAACACGCATTAAAAGTGGCCTGGCCACCACTACTCGCCAAAATGGAGCATCCTTTATTAAGGATGCAGTAGCCTCCTACAATGAGGACATACACGAGCTCAATTCAGAGCTCGACATGCTTCACGCTGCCCTCGATAAGGAGAGGCAGATTAATCGCGAAATGGTGGATAAAATATCTGCCATGAATTCGACACCAGCACTGACTAAAATTGATCTGACATCGCTGCCAGATTCGATGACAGACTCAGTGAGTCCATCTACGCCAACTACTGGTGCCTCACCAGTAGGACCCACTCGATCCAGTCGCAAGACTGCATCTAAACAGAGAATGTTGGCAGTGTCACTGCACGCTCATATTGCTCCCACTATTGGCGACCCACCTGCAATGCAGATGGAATTCTTACCCCGCCCTTTGGGCAAAGCACCGCATCCCATGGCAGTGCAAACAAGTCATCAACCCACAGAGTGGTTCAACACCTGCCAGCTCAACAAGCCAAGATTCATTGATCAGCTCTTGCTTGCACACATGACATTTGCCTTGTCATGCAGCATGCCATCATCAAGCATGCTGACCACAAGCAGCGATTAGCGACTCAAACGTCAGCGTTCGAGATTGCGCATGACACACCTCCCAATCTCAGGGATGCATTGTGCACTATAGAGTACTCCCCAGAGGGAGTATCACCTGCTATCTGCGGGAATGGAGACAACACCCTCTGTCTAGAGGATGTTGATGTATGGGTATGGCTTAAGTTAATTAAGCCAAAGAAAGACAGTCTGGTCTTTCTACAAAAGTTAACGGACCTGTTTACAGTCCATGGCCAGTGGGCCAATCTTGCCAGTTCAATCTGGTGGCAAGATCTTGCGATGGTGTTGTCTACCAGCATTGAGAAGGCATTCAAATGGAAATGCCCTCATGAGAGTACGTCTCTCGATAAGCCAGCCCAATGGCTAGGCACATACGCAGGTGTAGATCCCAGTAGGGCTCTCATCAATATTGAGCCCTACTTCATGCGTAAGCAGAGCAAAATCTGCTATAACAAGACCACACAGAGGGTACTCGATGCTCACAAAGGCCAGACATTTACCAGCCTTCATATACCCATGCCCCCTCATCCCCCAGGCTTTTGGGGACAACCGTCAACATCAGGCAACCATTCGTCACTCGACAGACATGGTGGAGGGCCTCCTCACTCGAAGGCACATACGGACATGCCAACAATGGAACCTTCTGCCTTGTCTGCTCCCCCGCCTGCACCTGCTGTTACAGCAGATGACACCACCATGGAAGTCGATCCATTCAACTCCATTTACTACGACAACACCGTTGAAGTAGCCGCGCAGTTGTCATCAACTGCACCTGTACCCATATATGCTGATCCTCCATCAGCATAAAATCTCCCAAACCTTCCTGAGGTTTGGTCTGTGGGGAGGATGTAAGAATGTAGATTCTTACAGTAGCATATATGCTACTAATTAGGGTAGATAAGTCACCAGAGTGGCTTATGGGTTGTATTATATAAGCCACCCACTAGGGGTGCCTGTAGATAGTGGACAACTATACAGTTGTCCACATGTAATTAGATAAGCAGGCAGAACTTACTTGTAACCACACAACACGCAGACACCAATACAAATATTAGCACAGTCTGTTTAGTGTGAAACATTAAGATTCTTACACTGAGTGCTCAACCACTTCCTCTAACCATGCACCTGCTATGCACAGTTTGTTCTTCCACTGTGGGAAATTGGGCATGATATGCCCAACTTGTCGACACTCATAGCACATTAGCTCTGTGCTATGTCCTTGACCTCCTGAACCTCCAGGAGGTTTTTGTGGAGAGCGAGAAGCGGCAGGAGCTCTTTGTGTAGCTTGTACCCCTGTTTGGGGTACACTCGGTCTCGTCTCTGCTTGAGGTCAAGCATTAGATGGACGATATGTTGTCTGCTTTGCTGTAGGATGGCTCCCTGTATTGGGAACTTGGGATGAGCTTGCCCCAGCCTGACTTCAACTATTTGTCGAACTAGGCTTTGCTTGCAGCACATGAGCGCTGCTAGACTCCATCTTGCACAATCTGATATCATATCGGGATGCATCCTCTACAGCCTTTGCGGCCTCATATAATTCAGTTATTGAACTGAATTCTGTCGTGTAGCCCAGTTTTAGGACTTCATAATGCAGTGCTTCTCAAAGTGCTGCCCCAAACCACTTGCAGACCATATATTCATCAGGCGGATGTATCATCCATGCTGCATACTTCATAATGTCGTTCAGTAACTCCTGAATGGTTTTAGTCCCTTGCACAATTGTGTCAAACTTGTTTGATGCATGTCTATGCGTGAGTGCGTGAGTGTGTGTAGAAATCGCTGTTGCAACCCAGTGATTGCACTCTCTAGAGTCCAATTAACTATGACTCAATCATGATAGGGGTGAACATGAATAAGAGAGGAGAATAGGAGAGAATAAAAAGGAGCAATATTTCAAGCGTACCACTCCAATGCCTTGCCTTTGAGGCCCAAATAGTTCAGCTGGAGTTCCCTGCTGGACGACCCCAGTAAGCTATTCATGCCTAGCCATCTCAGGATTCCTGAGACAAAATTCTCGAATTCTTTGAGATCTGCTTTCCCAGCATATTCTGCTGGGTGAGGTAGTTTTACTCCAGATTTATCTGGCTCACTGTCCTTATGTTTCCCAAGAGCAGCTCGCACCATCTTTGCGACTCCATCTACATACGTAGGCAGATGTCCTCCTACCTCCTGGATCCTCCATTCAGGATCTGTGACTGCTAGTGATACTGCATGCGGTATCGCTTGTATCTGCCTGTGCAGGTGAGGCACGTGATTACTCACATCCTGCTGCACTGGTGGATCAGCAATGTCTTCGTCGATCTGATACAGCGGTTGATGTTTGCCAGCCATTAAGAACACATCCCTCAGTCTATAACTGCTACTAAGGGCAGATCGAGCCACTCTCACTGACTCAATCAGTTTGTCGAATGTGTCGCCTTTGATCCAGGCAATATATGCCTCCTCGACTAGATTATCCGCATGTTTAGCACAGAGTTCTAGTGCATGGTGCTTCCGTCATGCTGCCTTCTGTTCGATCCTATCCCAGTGATTGAACTCACATTCAAGACTAATGTGAGTGCTAGTTGTGGTACTGATGCTATCAGTGTCAGACTTCATCATCTCCCGCAGTGACTGTTGGGTCACTGCTTTGAGCACTTCTTGCTCATTGTATGTCCTTTTCGATCTGTGAATTCCTTCATGGATATTTTCTCTATCGCAAGCCTTTAGCTCACGATCTGTCTCTTCCTCAGTCTGGCGCGTACTGATGCTATCCTGCTCTAGCGTAGCACTCGCTTCACAAGGACCATTCCTCTTGCTTGGTCCAGACAGAGGTGGCATTCTCTGTCTATCTCATTTCTTGTGAGCCTTCTCAGCCTCGCAGTCAACTTCATGATCCCTATTGGGATTGTTTCCACACTGGGGGGCCTTTCCACGTAAAGGTCTCTGTACTTCCTCCTCCAGGAACTGTAAGGTAGAGGTCAGCGAAACCTGGCACCTTTACATAATCTGGGCAGCTATGTCACGTGACCGCAAAATCTGAGGGTCAGAAATTTGACTTGGCAAAAATAACAGTCTGGCAGGTATATACTTAGTGCCCTGCCCCTTCTAACTCCTGCATAATGTTATTTGGGAGGATCTGGTGCCCATGATACTTCTTATTAGCCCAAACAGCTTGTGCACCATAATCCAATCAAGTGAAAATCCTTGTCCAGTGCTTCCTTTGTATATATCTTGCACAACTTTGCAGGTTTGTGAAGATTTTGGATGTGGTTCTGAGTTGCCTTGGACTTGCAAGGCATTCTATAAATCAGCTAGGAGTTAAAGAATCACAGAAATCCTCTTGTGTGGCCTTG
>MU134525.1:4753-46854 GCA_015039355.1 Ramaria rubella
GTGGCCATCTGGTCTGCTACAGTCTGTGCAGAGTTTAGAAGATATTCACATTTTTTACACACTAAAATCCTCCTCGAGATATTAACATGTTAGTAACCTGTTATTAACCGTGTTAATTAACCGGTGTTATTAACACGAGCGTTCTTTACGGAACCCTGGGACAGGCCATACAAGGATCGACCGGATGCCTTTCTTCCGCAAGTAATTGTTCAGGATTTCTACTCTCCCCTCCTCAATGACAAGCCCTCGTCATTTTCCAAGGTGAGTGGGTTGAGCACAGGTGATAAGATAACCGACAAATACTAGCATGATTTCTCTGCAAGCATAAAATGAGTCGCAGGTATGCCACACCCACTGGTGCTCAATTGGTTTCACTTGTATTAGGTCGAAGGGTGCAATGCTGAGGATTCTATGAGTGCATTGTATAAAGATAAACAGCTTGCTCATACCGAGAACGTAGGGATAACAAGGGTTGGAATAAATACCCAGCGTTTGACTCAGCCGACGTTGGGCGCCAAAGAGGTGTGCAGCTGACTAATCAACATCATTGAATTCGCGTCCGAGTCCAGGCCGCCCCCAATCGCCTGATTGGAGTGCGGCCACAGGCTCGGTGCACTCAATATTTTGGAAGGTCAGGCAGTAGGTGACGATATTCCTGACGTTTATTAATATTTACGGGGATTTGTGTCTATAAAAATTCATAACCCATTCAACAAGCCATGCAAAAAACAATTCTCGAAGACTACAAAGTATCGCACAACAGCTTGACCACGGACCAGCTAGCTATAAAAAGCAATCCTAATGGGCCAATAAAATTGAAGAAACCATAGGTGCGCTGCAGACAACACGAAGAATTAGGTGGGAGCTTGTATAAAGGAAATGGCAGACCTTAGCCGGGTCTCCAGTAACATATCCAATGGTATACACGACGCGTCCGAGTACCCACAGCGCCCCAAGAATGGCGGCCACGGTTGGGTACGTGAGGCCGCTGAATAAGAGGAAAAATAAGGTAATGGGAAGGGTTTCTAATGTGTTTTGATGGGCACCTAGAGAATAGAAATACGGTGAGGAGAATTTTAAGAGCATCAAAAGTATTAAAATTAGAGCTCACGCTGAGCGCAGTTGAACTTTAATGCTTCCTATGAATATAAAGTGAATGTCAGCTCGGTGTATCAGCGATGACAATGATTTAAAGACCTTTGATGCCTTAACTTCTGCTTTTTCGGCATATGCTTCAAACAAAAAGCTTAATATACGGACTTCGTTGACCGAGACTGTATCTCACCTTGAGGGTAGGAGATACCTGCCGCTCTTCTGTGTCTCCCAACGAGGTGTGACTGCCACAGAGTCAACCATCCAGTGCTCACACCGGCGAGAAGAACCCATCCATAATGCTCTGGAAGCGCGAGTACGAGAGCCATAGATGTCTGTTTTGAATTAGGGAGGTTGGAAGCTTGGGTAGGAGAATTTCAAGGGATGGTTTTTGAGAGGCTGGTTCAGAAATGAGAGGCATTTTATAATTGAATAGAATTGACGCAGTGTTGCACGTAGGCTCCGCGCCGCAACGCGAGTGTAAGCGTACGCGTCAACGGCAATCTTCACGTGACTGCTTACCCAGGGATGACGCGTCCACGTCTGTCCACGTCAGTCTATGTGGGTTTCTATACTGTGTAGCAGTACAGTGTTCACATGCAAGTACATGAAGCTTGAAGTGTAATGCATTAATGATCCCAAAAATTTGAAAGCCATGGCACACAGTTTGTACCATTCCGTTTTCTGAATCATCAAAATTTCAATTTCAGGATCCAACGGTTTGCGATGCGATGCAAGTTATTGATGAATACGTACCTAGAGGACGCGTCAATTGGCCGCCCTTAGCCGCCGCGACCCCCGAGTGGCGCGCAAGTAAAGTAAAAGAAAAAAAATCCCGGGATACCGCAAACTTAGTCATGGAAACCAAAAATCTTTCGAAGTGGGTTATTCACGGTGTGGACAAAACCTCTTGTTGTCTGAAAATAAGAGGTACATCTAGTGTTGGGATGTGACAAGGGGCTAGTTTCCGTCACTTATTCCCTCTGTATGCCTTGCGGCGACGCACATTTCCTTAGAACCTCGTCTACTCATTTTGCCAGTCAAATCGTCAACTACTTGTACATGTTGGCAATGCTGTCTTGGAAAAACTCGAAGTTCGTGTTTGTCCTTCTGGTTTGGATGAACCAAGGTGTTGCGGGTATTTTCTCTCAACCTGATTCGGGGAGTTAAATTACTATGTACTTCAGTTGAAGAAAATGAAACTTACACGAACCACCTTGTCATATTCTTCTTCCGATTGATGCTCTAGTATTCCACTTAGCGCATGTGACAAATTGGGCGAAGAAATAATTTCGGACAATTCCACCTCTGTCAGTGTGTTGTATGGGCCGGTGCGTTGAAGGCTTCCGACTCGCTGTGGGAAAGGGGGAAAAGAAAAGACTGCTTCGCTTGTGAACCACCAACTCAAACCAGGACCACGGCCTGCTCGGAGAGTCTCGGCAGGTCAATTCTGATTTGCGGGGTACGCTTCAATCCGGTCCGAATGCACCGTCAATGATGGTAATCGGGCCTTCGTACATACCAACTTTGTGCTGATGGTAATGGCTGGGGAAATTTTCCTTCAGATGTATATGTTTCTGGCAGTCCTACATGTTGAGTAGTAGCTTGCAAGTGGCGCTCGGCTTATGGGCTGGACACAGTGGGCAGGGGATCCACGGGATTCCACGGGCCGTGAGCTAGAATCTTCAATTGCGTGACGCACCAATTTTACCCCCACTGTCACTTATCTACGTGTCAAGGATCCAGAATAGACGTCCGTGTGTACGTTCGCTGGATACGGACAAGGCGGGAAGCCGTAGTATTTCCAACGCGACTGGCAGAGACGGAAGGACCGGGTGGATCCACGCTGATCCATGTCTGCTATGGCTAGCCCGGCCGGAGATATTCTGGCCTTCCATAGGACGGAATCTGGCAGAACCCTTCAAAGGCAAAGTCATGTCGTGTCATGTGGCTGATCGAGTCCGTGGAACACGTTTCAGATGCAATGTGAATTCCAGCTTGGCGTATGCAGAGACATATTGAGGACACGGCCAAGGATGCTGAGGTGCTAAGATGCGTGTCTATTGTGCGCGACAATAAGGATGTTGAGCAGCGAGTTCGAATAAGCGCAAGGCATGAGAATATGAGATGGAATGCATTGCATGGAAGTCGCAGGAGACACTCGACAGTCGTGCACTCGCTTATGCCGGGATGAAGGTGAGTAAGCTGACTCAGCAGGATGTCGACGTGAACCCTGTTGACTTGCCCTCCGAAGCTGCCTCGGGTGCTCAGCGGCTTCTTTCCGCACCACCACCACCTCCTCGCCATACCCAAGCTATGAACGGTCCCCACGGCCACAACCCCCACCTCCACCAACTCCAGATGCAGCAGCACCAGCAGCAACAGCAGCAACAGCAGCATGTCCAGTACGCGGCCGACCCAACCCAGATGCATCGCGCAAACATCGACTCTGCCTCGCCCTTCCCAAGTCCGGTCCAAAAACAGGAGATCACAAGCCCCGCTGGCGATCTCTCCAAACCAGGGCCTTCCGAAGACAAGAAACCGCAGGTCAAACCGACCAAGACCCTGAACCGTGTCCCTCGTGCGTATATTCTTCATCTATGAGATCAAATCGGCTTGTTCATAATGTAAACGTCATGCAGGTGCATGTGTAAGTGCCCATTCTGACGTCTGCTTTTTTCCCGGCTAATTGCCCCCAGAATGCGTGCAGAAAGCAGAAAATGCGCTGTGAGGGTGCGGACAACCCTCCCTGCCGACGTTGTCGTCACGCCGGCCTCGAATGTCTCTTCGAGAAACCCTCACGGGAACCCACTCTCACAGGAGAAGCTGGTCTGGAGTGAGCACCTTTTGTCTGCCGTCCTCATTCCCTCCGATTAACACGAATGGCCCCCACCAGACGCATACGCAGTCTCGAAGCCCAGGTCGCCGACATCCGCACAACCCAGCATAGCATCCACAGCACTCTCCTCGATCTCGTCTCCACCCTCCGCGGTGGTTCCGCCCTCGTCGGTCCGGGTGCACCCTCTCCCGCTTTTCGTCCCGTCTCCGCGCACCAAGTCCAGTCCCCCGTCGGGACCTCCCCCTACCATGTCCACTCCCCCGCATCCAGCCTCGGCACTGCCGTGCCCATGCCCCCAGGCCAGCCCTCACCCGGAGCCCCAAATGCCCTCCCGCCAATGCTCAGCCCCGCCCTCAAACGCTCCGCAGGTCCAGGATACCCCCACCCACACTCTCAACCATTCCCTGGGCAGGGCCAAGCTCAGGCACCCGTACCGAGCCACCAGGGACCTGGTGGCGCCTTTCCATCACACAGCCTCCCGTCAATCTCCTCGCTTCACCCACCGCCACCCCCGCACAACGACATGGCGCCGCCCCAGGGCCCTGGGCGGCGCGTTACCTCTGGAGGGAGGAACGATAACGGGAAGCGGGGCGCCCCGTCGTCAAACGTGACGTCGGCGAATTCGAGCGATGACGAGGATACGGCTGAGTTGCCGGCGTCGGGGCTGGTCGCGCCGTGGGAGGTGCTGAGGGGACTTGCGGATGCTGCTGCGGAGCGGGCTGCCAAGGTGCGTGTGCGAGTGCTGTCGGTGGTGCGGGTGGTGATGATGTGATGCTGACTGTCTCGTAGGAGAATGGCGAATCGGAACCACCCAGTAGGACGAGGTCCCATTCGCCAATGGCGGTGCCACCCCATTTCCACTCGGGACATAATGGGAATGAGGACTTGAATGGGAATCCTAAGCCATCGAAACGACGTAAGATGCATCATCGTGGTGGGCGGAATTTAGCGTTCCCTGATGGTACGTTCTCTTGCTCTACACCGCCCAAGCTTGTTGTTCAAGATCATAACCAGTCGTCACCAAGAATATTATCACCGAGCAAGAAGCCAGAGATCTTTTCCGAATGTGCACCATTTCGTCCTTTGCCTCTACACTTATCTAATCCGGCGCTTTATAGATTCTATCAGGGGTGCTCCACATTTCTTTCAGTCTTTGATGCACAAGTCGACACATTTGACGCGCTGCACGAACGCTCGCCCTTCGCCGTCGACTGCATCTGCATGGTCGCCGCTCGCGTCAAGTGCGGTGGCGGGCCGCCGAGCGAGACGTTTAAGAAGTGTTTAGAGGAGGTACAATCGATATCATGTGCGACGCTTTTCTCGCCTGTGTCGAGGCAGGAGGCCGTGCAGGCTATGGGTGAGATTTTACACTGTGTTTCGCCAAGCTGGGTGCTGATGTGGATGTAGTGCTTGTGTCGGGATGGTCGGATAATGGTTGGTTGAGTGGAGGTGAGTATTGTCTACGATCGAGTCGCATCATGGATGCAAACCGATTCCTTTGTCCTTTTTTCCCAGGACACGCTGTCCGGATGGCGCTCGAAGTAGGCATGAACAAAGCATGGCCACGGCTTCTACGCCGGATCAACGCCAACAAGATGTCCACGACGCAAGAAGAGCGCGAACTCGTCATCTCCGCGCGTACATGGTTCTGCCTCTACCTCTTCGAGCACCAGTAAGCCTCCCATTCCTCTCCACACGCACACACGCATACTCAGTTCCAACCGCCAGAATGTCATACGGCGTCGGTCGGCCCGCCATCCTCCGCTTCGACGACTCCGTCCGAGACTGTCGTCTCCTTCTCCGCCACCCCCTCTCCATTCAGGACGACATGCGTCTCGTCTCCACGGTGGAGCTCATGGCCATCCGTGAGAAAGTACACAATCGCCTCGCGCCGCTGGAGCAACACACCATTAGTGACGAGACGTTTGTTGTTCTCCGTGAAGCGGACTTTGAGTTCCGCACCTGGTTTGAGCAGTGGGATCAGAGCTTTTCGCAGAAGTTCCCGGATGCGCGGGATGTGAGTAGCTCCCCCCTTTTTTTTCCTTTTTTTCCCTTCCTTTCTTCCTTCCCTTTCCATACGCGGCCTTTTCGAAATCTTCATCTTTCAATTTGTGTGATTGTTGACTTCGCGATTTTTCTTCTTCTTTGATGTGGGGTAGGCCGGTTTCTATCGCCAGAGTCTGCAGATTCAGCAGATCTTCGCGGAGCTGTTCCATAACGCTACAGCGCTGCGCGGAATCAACCGCCCAGAGGATGTGGCCAATATGCCGCCGGCGCAGAAACACGTTGCGGTGCGCTGTATAGAGATTGCGAAAGCGGGGCTGGAGATATCGTTGGGTGCGTCGGCGTATCGGGAAAATCTGAAATACGGTGGGGGATTTGTTTTAAAAATTGAAATTATGCCTGCCATGGCTGATTATTTGATTGGGTGCAGCGGTGCATTATACGCATGCGACTGCGACGTTTGGCGCGTCACTTTTGATTCGTTTGGCACGATTATTGTGCGTATTTATTTACTCAGGGGTTGCATGGATTCGTTTTAAATTTTGACTTGATTTCAGACCAGAGAACTGCGATTTACATGCTATCAAAAAAGATGTTGAGGAATTGGCCAATGTTTTAGAACAAAGTATGTTGTTAAAATTGCTGTACTTGGAACTGCACCCCTTCGTTCTCACGTATGTTTTTTTTTTTTTTCCAATTCACAGCACCGTCTGGCCGCTACGCTCGAAGTCTACGGTACATGCTACGGCGCGCGGGCGAACGCAGAGTCCTCCCAGAACACTCTCCACGCCGACCACCGCGTGAGGATCTCCCACCCGAGCACCGCGCTGCACTTGCGAACCAGCCGCGTTCGCCGACACAAATGTTTCATCCCTCGCAGCAGCATCATCATCAGGGTGGGATGCCGTTTCCACCCCACATGCCTGCATTTCCAGGGCCGGGTGGCATGCCCCCAGGCCAGCAGTGGTATGATCCTACAATGGAATATGGAGATTCCGACGCAAATGCGTGGGCTACTATGGAGTTGAACGCCGGTGCGGTAGCAGTGAATGGTATGGAGGCATACATGATCCCAGTCGGGTAAGCCGACGGCACAATAATGCATGTGCCAAGTCTTGTTGTTAACAGTCGGATAGTTATGATCAACATATGGAGGAGCTTCCGCAAATTTGGTAACACGCGCACCTGTCAGCCACGACTCAAAATGGAATTCAAATTCGAGCGTTTGTATCCGGCGGTTCTATGGGCATTGGTGTAAAATTTGGGGTGTGGCAAGGTTTATTGTATCTTATGATCTCACGACTGTTGTGCTTCCCAGGACGAAATTAAGCGGGATATTGTATTGTGCATCATGACTACAAAAATGAATAGATAAAGTATATCAAGCGCCGAAGAGTTGATTGAGCTCCTCCATCCGCCTCTGCATCAACTCTGCTTTGCTGATGTTCTGGTTCAGTGTCATATTAGCAAGCGCCGTCTTGCGCTTCTGTACTTCCAGCAATCTAGCTTCTATACTGTTCTCGATTATAAGCTTGACCGTCGTGACAGGTCTTGTCTGGCCGAGCCGATGCTAAACGGGAGAGCGTGAGAATGTGGTACAATGACAAAATAAGGTGGCTACGAACAATACGGTCAACTGCCTGGTTTTCTACAGCAGGGTTCCTAACATGAATGTATCATTGAGAGAATGACAGCCAGCTCCATGGAGAATACCATACGCACCAGTAAGGATCCATTAGGTACACACGTTGCGCGGCTGTCAAATTCAGACCCACGCCCCCGGCCTTCAAACTGACCAGAAGCACCTCGCATGCCGGGTCGAACTTGAGTGCGTCCATGGCACGCGTGCGCTCGTCTCGCTTCATGGTGCCGTCTAAACGATCATATTGGATGCCCGCGGTCTCCAGAGCATCCTCAATCCTGAGGTCGGACGGTTCATTATATCATACCGAAATATGCGAAATGAGACACCCACTTGTCAAGCATACTAGTCCATTGCGAGCTATAAAACAATGAGATATAGGAAAATATATGCAATTATAAAAAACCATAAGCAAATACACTCACAAGACCACCGTTTTGACAATGCCATCGCTAACGCCGTTGCCCTGTTCATCGACCATCTGTACCTCAAGCGATTCCGGGTCGTAATTACGTGAGTTAGGATTCGACTTGGAGAACTCTACGAGATCCCCCAAAAGTGCCTTGACTTTGGTCGAGAAATACAGGTTCTCCAATGGCATTCCCTTCTGCCGTCTCTCACGCTTCCCTGCCTTCTTCTTTGCCTCCGGAGCAGCTGGCGGCGCGTCAGGATTCAACTCTACCGCGTCCAACGGGGTGAGCCCCGCCTGACATGCAGAGCAGCCGCGATGGAGGTCGCTCGGGACGTTAGGCCAGCCCGGGCATATGCAGTTACGGAAGCATTCTATGCAGAACAGATGCTGGCAGCGTGTAAGCACAAGGCGCGGAGTGGTCGGGCTGTTCTGGCGCGTCGGTGCGCGCGAGTTGGGTCCAGAAGCCTTGCTCTTCCGGCCACGTTTCGGACCTGGCTCCTCGCTGTCAACACCCTCCTCTTTCACGGCATCCAAGGGAGGCGCAAGCTCAAAACCACACTCCACGCACTGTGCGGTGCCCGACTCCCGGAGGAGGGAAAATATGACCATTCCGCGATGGGTATTAATCCCATCCCTAGCGATTTCAGCGACGACGTCATCGTAGTTCACCGCCACGTCTGCCTCATCGGCGAGGATGCCTTTGCCTTTGACTAGTTCAAAGTGATCGCAGATCTGGCGGAGACGAAGGATCTTCTGCAAAATTCCAACATAGTTCTTCATGACCTCGTTATTTTCCGACATCTGGTTGAACTCGGCTTTGGATTCGTCAAAGAAGCCATTATAGATCTGCTGCTCCTTCTCGTCAAACTTGAGCAGTCGTAATTCATCCCGCCGGGGTGGCAACGAGAGAATATTAGTGCCATCGGAAGCCTTGGACTCCTTCGTACGTCTGAGAGTGATGCATTTCATAATGGTCTGCAAGCGTGCGACACCAAGGGGCTGCCCGAACTTGACGGGTCCGCCGACGTATTCCGTCCAAACGGATTTGTCGTCGAACGGCTCCAGTCGAAGGAATTTAATAAGCGCGTATACGTCGTCGAGCTTATTCTGCACGGGGGTACCAGTCAAACAAAGCCTCCGATCAGCGAAAAGATCGCACGACGCGCGACTTCCAACCGTCGACGTCTCTTTAATGGAGCTATGGCGTGTATTATGATCGGTCTTGTGCCACAAAACATAATCCAACACTCACTGAGCTTCATCCAATACAACTCGGAACCAATGCACCATCTGCAGCGGACTGCTCTGCTCTGGCCCCCCACCCTTCTTTCTCTTCGTCCCCGCCTTCCCCTTCCCCTTCTTCGACCCCCCTGCCCCATTCACAAATATCATCTGTCCATACTCATCCAGTTCCCCCTCACTCTCCTCGTCGTCATCATCCTCATCCACCCCTCCACTCCGACTCTGCTTTGAAAACTCTGAAGCAAGCGTCGCATACGTGGTTATCACCGCATCAAAATCAGCCAAAAATGCCGGATCAGGCGAGCGGGCATTGCCATGATAGACATACACCCTTATCGCCGTTGTCCCCGTCTTCTTCTGCCGATTCGTTGCTGTACCGCACGTACCGCTGTTCCCGCCCACGACGGCAACCTCTCCCGCCCAGTGCTCCTTGAACTGATCCTCCCAGTTCACCACGGTCGAGAGCGGGCACACGATGAGCGTGCCGCGACTCTTGACTTTAAGCCGGCGCGCGCGTGTGTAATCCTCCGCTTCCCGTTTCTCTTCCATCTTGCCTTTACCCTTCTTACCACTCGCTCCCGGGGGCGCAGCAGAGTCCGGCATATTCCATACCGCGCCTTGGAAATGCCCTGGAGTGAGCGCGGGATCAGAGTTAGCGTGCGCGATGGGAGGACGGGGAAGTGGATCGAGGGCACTCGAGCCGAATGCGTGCGCGGCAGGGAGCGTGCTCGCGATGAGGGAAACGCAGGTGATCGTCTTTCCGAGACCCATCTATAGCAACCAGAAAGGAACAAAAAAAAAGTGAGCAAAAAGGGATAGCGTGCGTGAGCCCACTCACGTCGTCTGCCAGGAGCGCGGCTCTGCACTCGCGCGGTTCGGAATATATCTCGCGGTTGGTGACGGCATGCATCCAGCTCATGATGCGTCCCGAGGGGTCCTTGCGTACCTGCCATAGCGATGAAGACGATCCGCCTTCACCCCAGCGCGAGGGTAGCGGTTGCGGCGCTGTGGCACCCGGATCGCGGGCAGGACCACTAACTTCACCTTCCCGCTCCAAAAGAAACGTGAGCGCCTTTTTCTGATGTGGATAAAGAGTTGTCTGTATGTCATATGCTACAACAGTGTCAAACAACCCCGCAAAGAACGAGAGTACGAATGAAAAAGGCGCACTTGGCTCGGTTTCTTCTAGATCATCACCGCTCTTGAGACTCTTAAATACCTCGTCAACCTGACTGCGTTGAACCTCGACGCTCTTTCCGTTAGGAGCGACAGTATTCCACCGGGATCCACCCCACGTGTTACCGCGTGCAACACCGCCCGGTCCACATCCGGCTCTAGCAAAAGCTCCGCTGCGACCAAACCCGCCTGGAGGAGGATTGTGCGGGTTCGAATATAGAATACCTTGTAGGCGTGTCTGGTTCAAGTCAAATGGCGGCGCGGGATGATCGAGCATGAGTGTAGCATTGTGCAAGTAGGTAGAGACGATTGGAATGTTGCCTTTAGGGGTAAATAGCAAAAGATGTAATGGGAGAATGGGGAGCTGGGGGAAGAACCGGGCGTTAATCCGTAAGTATGAAAACCCCAAAGGTACTTACATTGGGCATACCGCGCCTGACTTTGGCGTCTACACGAATTAAGCCTTTGCCAAGCATGGGTCCCAGGACTGTAGCAACTTTCTGTTCGACCACACCAAAATTGTCACCTCCGACTACTTTCTCATCAGGACCTTCACTCTTAATCTGGGGAGTTAATATATGAATGGTTTCTTCCCCGGTGGAAGACCGTTCCTTGGCTATAGGATCATAGCGTAAACGTACAGCCGCAAACTCGTCAGAGTCGTGCGCAAAATTTGGATCTTGAGACATCCCTGCCGCACGATGGTTGAGATAAGGTATGGGGTAAAGCACTAGTGCAGTCACGGT
This sequence comes from Ramaria rubella, assembly GCA_015039355.1. Taxonomy (NCBI): domain Eukaryota; kingdom Fungi; phylum Basidiomycota; class Agaricomycetes; order Gomphales; family Gomphaceae; genus Ramaria; species Ramaria rubella. The sequence continues at coordinate 15,907 of MU134525.1, forward strand.
CAGTTGGCCAATGCAGACAGGTGTCCGCGGGGGGACCTCAGGGGGTAATTGGGGCTGATGAAGAACGGGACCTCCAGGATGATGGTGTGGATGATGCGCCACTTGCAGGTGTTGCATGTGCGCGTGCATATGCTGGTGATGCTGTGGAGCAGGAAGTGGTGGAGGTGAAGGGGATGAAGTAAGGTCGATGACCTGGCGGACATGACCACGACGGCTCTTTACCTTCTGCGGAGGTTGTGGCTTTGGATGGTGGAGATTGGGCGGAGAGGACGATGGATGTGTAAAGGGGGAATGTGACTGAATGTGGACGCCGGCCGTGCGGTTTGGGAAGAAGGCGGCAGAGTTACTGGCATACTGGCTTCTGAACCTTTCTCGAGGCGACTGCGCTTGCGTAGGCTGGCCAAATGGCGCGGCATATTGTGGATGATGCTGGGGAGTAAATGCGCCCGACTCTGCAAAGGGACTACAATGAAATGTCTTGAAATTGGTGGTAGGGGGTGCGTACCTAGCCCTGTCCTCAGTCTCTTCGTATGCCTCTCATCGACAGCACTAGTATCCACCTCATCCATATCGTCGTCGTCATCGTCATCCTCGGCCGTAAGGTCGATTGTCTGATTGTGGGCAGTGGAGAACGAGCTGCCAGACGTTATGGACATGGTGGATTCGCGTGGACGTTCGAGACCGACGACATTGAACGCCGTACTCGTCGCCATGAGCGTCGAGGGAGAGCTTTCACAAACGTTTTACGGGTCAAACAGAAAAAGTCACGTGTGGGCTGAAATTCAGCGTCAGCCGAGATAAGTCGTCCTCAGTACGCACAAATAAACCTGGACAGGACACGTCTAGGACGATGACGCGGTGCTGGTCGCTGTTGCAGACGACGAGCGTGGTGGTGGCAAAGAAGGAGCACAAGCACAACTGTTGTCCTGTTGGGAGTGGCTGAGTCAGACAGATCTATCACATGACCCTTTCTCCCTCCACGCCGGCCATCGCCCCGCAGTGTTACTGTACATCATCTGCGAGCCATGCGACACTTATTCAATCATTAACAACAGCATTAATGTGCTGGCAAAGCGTTCAATTACAAGAAAAACAATGTAGTCCTAGTGACTCTAGTCGTACGGACTGCATCCGGATCTGCCAAGGGGCGACACCAGATCATGGACAGCCTCAGGAAACCCTTCGTTCACCTCACCTCACTCACGACCCTATCACCCTCGCAGCCCGGAGCTGGCAATCTAACGGACCAGGTCCACTTTTGAGAAATGCCCGTATATAACGTCATGGCCATGACTCAGACAACAAACAATACGACTACTATTACTTGTTGCGCCTGCTTATTACGCCCGGGCTGAGTTACTTGTGATGTTATATTGCGAGCTTCAGACCAATTATATTCCTCACAGATGACGTTCAGAACTCGCCTTCATGCATTCACGCTCACCTTCCCACGTCCCGACGCACTGCGGCGGCCCTTCCTGGCATCTCCTGCCTTATCGGCCCTCTCGTAACACTCTTGTAATGGATGCATACCAATTCCCGTCCGAGGAAGGCCCGGTAAAATGTGTTTCACTAAGCACTTACATATCTGATTAACTCCCGGCTTTCTCGCAAAGCTCAGAAGGGTTCATGAAACAAATTTACGGCAGTCAAGAAATTGTAGCTGCATGACGAGCCTTGCCTTATTCATTCTATGGGATATTTAGGCCATTTCAAAAGGAAGCACTCATCCGCCGTTGAAATAGTTTGTGATCAGGAATAATACACGAGCCTTGCATCCGGCCACCTTTATATGAGCTTATGGATCGCCAAAGTAGTCTCCTAGGTGGGAGAACCTCCGATCGGTCGGGTTATTTAACATTGCTGACAGATTTCGAAAAAAAAATTGGATAAGCCTAGTCTCATCATCAGTGGCCCCTCGTCGCATTCAAATCATTGATTATAAACGTAGACGTTGATGTGGGATGCACACGGATGAGGCTCAAGTCATTAGTTGTTTCTCGAGCTTCCAAACGAATAACACCGGTAGTTCACAATGCATGAAGTCGTTAATGATAAACGTAGACGGTGGGACAAGCAACCCCCCAGTGGATCGTCACCTAAACTTCCAACTGAATAACTTATCATGTCCATGGTGCTACATCAAGCCCCTCCGCCCGGCCGATGCTTCTTAAAAGCCGCCTCCACATCCTGCACTCCAAACTCTAGCACAACCCCCGTCTCCTTATAGCACTGCCCAAGGAGTCGCACAAACTTCTCAGTCAACTTCACCATTTCCTGCTCGCATGCGCTCCACACGTCCTTCAACAACGCAGCGCTATTCCCCGCGTGCTCCTCCCCAGGATCCGCGTAGTGCTTCTCGACGCGTTTGAATAATGCGTCAATGTGCCGCCGGACGTCTTTGGCATTGTACTCCTTCAAGACACGTTTCAGCGCGGATTTGTTGTAGGTGCTGTTGTTGGATATCTCGGAGACGCTGGTCGTTTGGAGGAGGCGGTCGACACCATCGAAATAATCCTGTGATGTAGCAATAGCAGATAAATCAGAGTGATCAGGTTTCTGCGATGCCATGCGATACGTACTATTATTTTCGCGAGAGGTCGACGAAGCACGAGCTTCACGTATGCATTCAAATTCTCGTCGTAGATCCCTTGTGCTTGTTGCAAGAACGCCTTCACATTCCCGACCTCTTGCTGACTGATCTCAGTGATGAAGTATTGCATATTCTCTAAACCCAAGCCATGAGAGAAGTCGGGATTTCATAAACGAGCAAACACGTTACTCACCGACAAGCACCACATGGTAATTGAGCTGTCCCTTATCCTCGCCTTCACCGTCCATCTTCGCCACCTGCTTCAGCGACTCGAACATGCTTTGCACTATCCTCTCATATGCCGCATCCACGATAGCCCGTGCGTCGAGAAGGTCGGATCCGATAAGCTGGCTCTCCACACGTCCCACATAGACCTACAGTAACATCGCTTAGCTCGACCGGCTAGGCCATGATGACCATATACTCACGGGAAAATGCTTAATGAAATGCGCAATGCCTTTCCGCTTCTTGGTTGATAGCTTCGTCTGCTCAATTGCACGGATTTGCTCATCCTAAAAAGAAAATAAAGTTCATGCAGGGTAGAAACGATGCTCAGTTCGTAACTTACGACGTGGCGGTCATATAACCCCTTGGCGCGCTGATGCTGCTTTTGCAACACCTTCGACCAGAAGGTATTACCCTGGTCATCGCTTTCGGCCATCACACCTTCCAATGCAACCAACGTTCCCACAATCTGCCTTTGGCAAAGTAGCGTCAGGCCACCAAAACTCCATAATAAAAGCCGACTCACAAACTATCCTTCGCAAGCGCGATATCAATCCACGCCTTAAGCTCACCCGCCAAAAAGCCGAAGATCAGATCCATGGCGCCCCTAACCAGCTTCGTCGTGTTAGCGCTAAGACCAGACGACCTGGAGGCCTGGCGCCGGAAGTAGCTCTCGAGGTTTAGGTAGTCCGCGTAAGTGAGCGAAGCATCGTTTATCTGTAGAAAGTCCGCAATGAATTGTTCCTCGTTGAAAATCTGAGGGCCAATTTGATGTAAAACAATGTCTAATGCCTGTCCGATCCATGGTGAGCTGCATAAATGGTATGTGGTAATTATATATGATGTACCTCTGAACAACGCATTTCACCTTCAGTGCGTTTTTCTTTGTCTTTGCGACTCTCAAGCGGAGATCTCGCAAGTGACTTCGCTCGCCGAAGCGGTTCAGATCCACGGAGAGTGGACGAAAGCGCAGGGTTGAAACCTAAGGGGTTATCGTGGATACCAACAACCATAGCCAATGTCCACATTACTCACACATTTCAGCCTCTTCTTCCGTAGCCTTCTTAACAAGCGTAGAGTAAGCCTTCAACAAATCTTTCATTTCTTGATTATGCAACCCGCTTGCAGAAGAAAAATATGCCTGTCAAACGCGTTGGGAGTGAGGAGCGCGAAAAGGAAAAACGACATTCCGACATACCGCGCAAACTTTCGAATACCAATCTTCACCCATCTCTTTGAGGTACAACATCAATCCAGCATACCTTCCCAAATACGACTCCAGATCTGCATGACGTCGGAGCTCTATTTGGTTGCGTCCCTTGTCGTTAATCGTGCGGTCCGACTAGCGAAAGTAACATCAGGGCCGTGTAGGCAATGGACAGGCACGACGCGCCTGAACACTAAACATGATCTGGAGGAAATCGTGCAGTCGTTTGCAAAATTGGCTGTTGTGCGTTCGGTACTCCTCGAGTCGTTCCATCGTCGCGGCCATTTCTTTTTGAAAGTTATGTGCATCTCACAAACTTGTATAATTGAAATCTATGGGACGAACCTGTGTCTCGGCCGGCCAAAAGAGCCTTGTAGAGTTCGCTCGCTGCCTCTTCCAGGTGCTCGATCCCGTTCTGTTTTTCGAGAGATTCCTGCGTTAACGTGATCAGAGATTCGCGGCTAACGTGCACAGTTTGCTGTGGTTACACGAGTCAGTGCAGATCCTAAGTATGATTACAAGATATACATACTAATAGTTTTTCTAACTCAGTAAGTAGGGCCTTCTGATTCTGTGTTTGTACCTGAAGACCACGATTTTGGGACTGAATGTACGATATGTCGTCGCTAACAGCCTGCATAGTTGTTTAGAATTAAGATTAAAATTAGAGTTTTATCCAGAAGCATACGTTAAGGTGGATCTTATACGATGAGACTAGCTCATCCATGGTATCCAGCTCATGCACTGCATCGTCAATATACTTTAGGACCAAGCCTACGCGGTCATCATCTTCGAGGAATGCGTAAATGCTCGCCTAAAGAATTTCAGTCTTCACCTTGACTTGAACAAACAAGACTAACTTTTTCTAGTGCCATCAATTCATCCAGTAGTCTCGCTTCGATCTGATCCGCCGCACCTCGCTTCCGTTTACTTCCCGGTCGGGCCGCCGTCTCTCTGGCCCACTCGTATCCATCAAGCATCTCCTCCACATTGGCCATTGTCGCCTCTACACCCTCTTCCTCAAGCCCTGACGACCGCGTGTTGTCCGTAACAGATAACAAGCGATCAATTGCAGCTTGGTTTGACGGATCAAAAAATGATATACGCGCATTGGGGTCTTTGCGTGTAGATGACACTTGCGAACTGGAGGGCTCGCGCCGCGGTTGTGGACGTTGTAGCTCATCCTCTGGTCGTCGAGGGCGTGTCGGCGATGGCGATGCTGTGAGGGATCGTGATTGTGATGGCGGAAGCTGGGGAGGTGGTGACGTTGGGTGTGCCGGGCCAGGATGGGCCGGAGAGGGTGTGCGGCGGGCCCGCGGGGTTGAAGTACCTGAACGTTCGGAAGCAGAGGAAGGACGAGGAGTATCAAGAGACGGTCGCATTTTTCCATTCCCACTCCCGTTCCCGTTCCGTTCTGCAGGCGGACCAGGAACCGACGGCAGTTCGCTGACAGGGGGCGGGTTGCGGGACGCATAGATTGAGGGAATGGATGGACTAGAAGCAGTGGAGCGGAGCGATGTGATAGATTCGGGACGCATGAGACCGGGTCGGGAGGCCGAGGGAGAAATAGGACGACGCGGCGATGATGGCATCTGGTGCGCGGTGCGGAAGCTACTTGGGGAACTACGACCCATAGGCGAGTTCTTGACTGGGGTCGGGGCCCGGGTGGGTTCATCAGCTATCAACGAGCCCGATCCTTTCATTTTCTTGGCATGAGTAGTATAGCACGTACAACAGGACCAATTTACCTGGGTCGGGAACATTTACTAATGCCAGTGGGACACGACCCCCCGTAATTGCGCGATGCGTCCGAATTGCGGCTACAACAAAATCACTTTGTTCTTTAGGATCTTCTGTTTGCCATTTATATGATCTCGCGAGTGTGATGGTGAACACCCCAGGCTTAGAAACGGTCAATGTGGCTAGGATGCGAGGCAAGGTCGTGTGCACTCACACTGATAACCTCTAGACCACGCAGTTCGCTCAGTTTCCAAGTCTTTCCAATTGAAAACGTATTATTTGTATTCATCTTAGACTTGTGAATGAAACCCCCCCCGGCATCGTTTTCTGCTAAGTGAATTAGCCAGTAGGACCAGCGGGATAGAGAATACACTTACGCGAGAGCAAAATGTATCGTGGTTTCTTTCCTCCTTCCTCGGTTTCCTCCCAGATTTTGACATGAGAGACATAGGACTCTTGGGGTGAACCTGGAGCGCTACGCTTAGCGAAGACAGAAGCTATAATCCGTTGCTTTACGGTATCCATAAAGAAAGGAGCTCTCAGATTTGGGTTGGAGTCGTTGGACGTCTTGTCCTGTCAGCTTGTAAGCACTGCTAATGGTGACTGGTCCACAGCGCCGCTGCTTGGAGCAAGTTCCACTGCCTGGTGGTACGTTCCTGAGTCGTTGGTGAACCAGAGCGGTCTTTGAAGTCGAACTCTACTGCTCACTACCTCTTCCGGTCTAATCTTGCTCCAGCCCTCTGGCGCGTTGCACCTTGACAACGAGCTTTGCTATTTACTAGCTGTGCTTGGTTGTAGTCCTCGTTATGGGACCTTTGAAACTCAGGTTCCAAGAGCCTTGTAACTATACCAGTAACCGTTTTGGGCAAACATATCTTCTTCTGAAAACTCTCTGTACAAAACCTAGGTTGCACATAGTACTTTATTCTTAGGATTTAGGTCCGTCCATCATCAATTCGTGTGCTAGTAGCCACAGTTAATAGCACTTTTTTTATATGCCACTTGGTATCCCAAATGTCTGTTTTAAGTGCCAGTGCCAGTACTAGTGGAAGTGCTGGGCTCATGTAGCCCGAGATTTATTTTCCGCGAAAATTCCCTGGACCTTCGAGGCTAATCCGCATAGGTCGAGCCATTGCAATGATCCACCTTGTTGTTCATTGACAATTGTTGTTCGAACATAATTAAGGCGAGCCTATTTTACAATAAGTACGTAAGGGTCTCAGCAAGGCCCTTGGAGCCAAAACACAGTTCTAAGTATCCCCAAGCGGCGACCCGGGCAAAGTGGAAGGAGAAATATCCTTTCCTGACAACAGGGACAAGTTCAATACATAAATGGACATATCCTAGGGAGTGGTATATTTTGTAATATTGTTGTTGTCACGATGGACATGCATGCTTTGACCTAGTGAATCATTCTACAGACGATGAACACAACTTCGAAGCTGAGGCTTTGGGTGGTCCAATTGAGCATCAAGCCATGCTATCCATTTTACTTATTGTCAAATACCAGTCATAATGAACTACAGCCGCACCTGTCTATTTATCACCACAAAGCGTCTTCAAAGCATCTCCAATGTGGTTCTCCGCAACCTTCGAATTATCCACTTCCATAAATGTGGGAAGTAGAACTGGTGGACCTACATCCACAAATACCGTGACCTCGACTTCCACATCGATGCGGTTTCCATGTTCATGTGGATGGTGACAGTTGATACTTATAGGGTCAAGCAAAGCAAATTGAGGCGGATTGAGGCGTTCCGACAATATCTTGCAACGTAAGAACGATTTTTTTTTTGGCACGAGTAGATTCGCGAGCTCATTTATTACAGATGGATTCCGTTCTGCCATTGACAGATGATGAACATATTTTTTCACAGTGGATTACATTCCAACAAGAGCCAACCTTATCTTGCCCAGCAGACGTCACGGCTGAGCAGAATAAAGTCGCTCGACTTCGAACAATAGTCCAAAACCTTCGGAATGCCTCACCTGGAACGGAGAGAGACAACGAATTGGCTATTGCATTAAAATTCCACGAGCTGTCATGCTGGCGACTATTCCCCTTCAATTTACTTCCGGACGACATTATTCTCCAAATCTTTCGACAAGGTACTTTTTGCAGCCCGGATAACAGACGTGGTCCTATTATGCCAATTCTCTATTCCAGTATCTGCAAGCGTTGGCGACACTTGGCTTTAGACGCGTCCTGGTTATGGGGCTTCATCGGTTTCGGCGATCAGGAACCATATACTTTGACTCGAGTATTTATCGAACGGTCAAGGTCATCGCCACTCATAATCGAGATTGATCTGTCGGATAGAAAATTTGACTATGAGGACGATGAATACTGGATCGATGCCGAGCCCATGGTCAAACGACTCGCTCTTCTAACACCTCATATCCACCGATGGAAGTCGTTTTATTGTTGCACAGATAACTGGGATCCAATGTTTGGTGCCTTAAATGCGTTAGGGAACCTGTCCGCGCCGATTTTGAAGAGAATCGAGCTCAGGCAGTCCTTCGACAATTTTGTCACATCGGAAATACCACCCCAGCTCATGCTACTAGCGAATGGCGCGCCTGCTCTTGAAGGACTTGTGCTCGACAAGGTTCCTATTGACTGGCATCACTTCCCTTTCAGCAACTTGATTGAGCTAGAGCTCCTTCGACTGACGTCGGAGGTGTCGCCAACGTTAAGAGACTTCTCGACTATATTACACAGGTCTCCCAATCTTCGAAAACTTTCACTTATTGCTACAAAACCACGCTGTTGGGATGGGGAGATCATTCCGAGTCATGGATTTCCCATTGAGCTTTTACATCTAGAAGAACTCCGGATTGGAGGCACTGAAACTCTCGAAGATGCCATTTGGATTTTGAACATGATTCTTCCGGGGGCTGCACTACGCAGCCTCTTTATCGGTGGATTTCCAAAGGATAGCGATTTCGATCTGTTCCTCCCCCTGCTCCACAGTAACTTTTCACATGTCGAGCGTCTTATTTTATCTTCCATAGCAATGGATGCTGCAGCTGCGGCTCGCTGGCTGGACGCTTTGCCCAAAGTGAGCCATATCTCTCTGTACGGTGATCGAATGCAGACGACTATCTTGGACGCACTCTCGACTCCTGCACAACATTTCGGAATCGATGCTCCCCGCGGTGTCCTATGTCCGAAGTTGGTGGCTCTCGCGCCATTTGTCGCGGACTTAGCAATACACGATTTTGTAATGAAGCGTCAAGCAATGAACGCACCACCAATCACCACTTTAGTGTGGGACGTCAATGACAAGGAGGAAGCAATTGAGATTCTGGGTCCATTGCAAAAGATCATAGAATTTGAATATGAAGGTGAGTTAGTCGATTCGGAGGACGAATGGGTAGGCCCCGATCCGTCTGAGTGGCCTATGGATACGGATGCCTAGGACCTGTAATTTGTGCAGAGGCTTCTTCAGAATTTTTCTTTCCGTGATTCGAATTACGAAAAACGCGAGGAATGAACGAATGATGATGATGATGCAATGGAAATATGAGGGATGCTCTGATTCTGCAATAAAGTGACTTGATGCGGTTTTGGAAACTGTTACACCTCAACAAGGTGTGTTTCTTCCCAAGGGAAGTGTTTTGGAACAAGCGTACTGGCAGAGTCCGGCTCAACATATCTAGTATTCATCTGGATCTGGGATGGTGCGGCTGGGCTGGAGGCCTCCAATATCAAGCCTTCGTCGGTGACTTCAACACTAGGGTTGTGCTGTCGCATTTCGAGTGTGCTCATGGTGTGCATGGCAGTAGTGTCTGGGTGCAAGAGCCGCTCACGAACATTAAGGAAAAGTCTTGATCCGGCAATGCAAGGTACTCTGGAAAACCATTCAAATCGCTGCCCGGCGCTGGCGAGATTTAGCTACTCACACAACGAAAAATCTGCACAAGGTAGAAAATCTTAATTTTGCTCCCCAACCCCCTCAAGATTTGTCGTGTACTCACCCGGAGGCAAATGTGGACAATGCACCCTGTGCTAAATGAAAAACCATTATGTTCACAATCAGGACACCTTTAGGGATGTTAAGGTAAATCTCTCTCATTACATTACCCGACATTGGTCTTACCAAAAACGCTGGGAAGATGAAAAATACGTCGTTGGACAGTCATGTGCACAGAAACGAACAGACTCACGCTATGAAGTAGAATATGCCATCCCGAAGGAGCAATTGCACCATTGGTGGCTTTTGATATCCAGATGCTTCTTTTATAGTCTGAACGGTCTTGTACACTGTGAGGATCAAAAGCACGGAAGTCTATTCATCGAAGGGTGTCAAACAAAGAAAGGACTAGTTCAAAGCGACGTACTGTGATCGCAGGTGCTATGAGAACATTGAAGAAATATGTCGGTACTGTTTCATAGATTAATTGGAAAGTAAGATATAAAATTAAAAACTCTATACTTTCGCCATAACAACCAGATAGGAAAGGACTATGTAAACCGCTTGCGTAATAAGCTTACGAGGAAAAATATAGCAAATCATAGCTTACCCGGGACGTTGCAATACTGCATAGATCAGGGATAAGAGATTAACATGCTTGTTTTCCAATGGATTGATAACTCACTGGTCTGGTGAAATAAAGCTTTCACACACATGGTTGTTCTTCAAACGGACTTAAAACAAGACTCGTAGTAAGAAAGTGATGCCAGACACTTACACACTGGTTATGCCACCTAGGGTAAAGTTAGGATTATAAGGAGGGTTTGCATGGAGAAAACATTGCGCACAAATATAAAGGACCACCAATCCGAAAAGAACAGTCTTTGAACGATTGTATAAGAGCCAGACCCTCTATTGAATATTAGGTTTTAAAATAAACAAGAACCATATGATCACTTACCACTGCGAGGCTAAATTCTACAAGCCACAACACAGTGTTGGAGCTTCCTGTCTGGAGAATTTTTGAGTTGATGGTGCATGTAAACATAAAAATTAGCACCTGAAAGCGTGTGGCAAACAAACAACTAGTTTCGCCAGGCTTGAGCTCTGAGCCGGCGAGTAGAATTTAAGCAAGTCTACTCACAACTGTGAAACTGTTGCATTAAAGGAGAACATACATATTTAAGGAATTATAAGACATACATTTGTTCCTGCAGTATTGTTGAGGTAAACTGAGTGAGTATGAGTCGCATGTCATGCGATGGACCATGTGAGCAAACAGACCTGCCGTATTGAACACATGCGAGAGGATCGCGAAATAACGAGTCTTCATAAGGAAGGTAACATATTCTAGCATGTTGCTGCGAAAGCACAAACTCACTATTAACTATTGACGAGCCATTCGTCAATAAATGCGTCAAAGGCGGCAGTGTTTACAATCATTGCGCACAAATAGAGCCTTGCCCCAAGTAAGGTGTCGCTTCCACACAAGGTCCACCTTGACGTAGATGTTTGAGGAATTCACGATGTGTTTTAAGACGGACAGACGAGGCACACTCACTTCTTGAGTGAACGTCAGTGTATAGTCGAACCTAGAACATCCATCTGACTTAGCACGTTTTTTTTGACTATCGAATTGCTGTAAACTTACAGAAGAAAGGCCAAGGAAGCAACTTGCGATGAAGTCAAATCAGCAGAAATATTCGTGAGCCGTAGAAGAATAACCATGCTTTACCTGTTGCATAGATGGTGACCTTTGAGTCGCGGACGAGTGTAAGCAATGCTTCTAGCTGCGCTACTTGTGCTGACTCAGAAGCATTCATGGGCTTATTGTTAGAGAGGGGGAAAACTGGTGTTAGCTGGCAGTCTCAATATATGGGTAAAATCGTCTGTCCCATAGAATAGGGAAGAAGAAGAAATAAGTTCCGAGAATGCTGCATTACAATAATATTAACCTAGCATCTTCACACGAATGTAAGTAGTTAGGTCAGAATAAAGGCTTTCATTATAAAAAAGAGACCTCGAGTCTTCACAGGTGCGATGATGAAAAATCCGGTTACGGATCGCTCTTCCCATGTTATTGTTGTCTCACGATGACTAACTTCGTCTGTAATACAGCTCAACCCTGCGCCGCTGGCATAATTAGAGAGCCTCAAGAACCTCAGAAGACGTGCCTAATTCCATTCGGCAGTGGTTCATTTCCGAACCACCGGTGCCTATACGAACACAAGCGGTGCAAGGAGCATGCGTTGGAACGTCAGGGCCGTCCATCTGTGCACCAATGGGGATCTCGCTTGTTGATGCGATACATGGTTAGCGTTTGTCAGAAAAGGCGATATTTGAGAGCTCAAGAGACTTACTTACGGTATGACTTGAAATCGGGTTCGAGAGTTTATGTAACCCTTCAAAGTTTCTTGGCCTTAATTTCAAGTTCCGACTCGGTTTCTCCAACTCTGTGCGCCACGATTCCCAGTCGTTGCCATATTTCTGCAATAATCCCCCCAGTTCTCTCTGGTTCTTCTACGTAGTAATGAGTGCCTGTCAGCGCGCAGGAATCGTCAGGAGAAAAACACACTATATTCCAAGGCTCCTCACCGCTGTAGATATCCTCAAAAGTTCCTTCAGCTCCCAGCGCTTGGTGGCTTCTGCCCGCTTGAAACCTTCCGCACTTCTTGTTTCTGTCTTGCTTTCAGGCTTCTTCTTTCCGAAGCATCCCACCATCCGCGCGACTCCAAGTATAGACGCAACGGGTATATGGGGTTGTCAAGTCGTTTGCGGTTATCCCTTAATTGATACAGTTGCAGTGGGATTGGATAGGATTGGATACATTAAGTTGTTGCTGTTGAGGATATCCAAAATAATAACCAATATGTCAGGCCAATCAGCCCTAGTCTCAGACTCCACTGTATAGTATGAAACATGGTACGGCATAGTGCTCATTCGCTCAATTGTTGGTTCAACCTGTTCGTTTATTACTTACAACTTAATCTACAAGCCCTAAATTATTTTTACTAGTTCATACAGAAGTGGAGCTCCGTGACGCGGACACAAAATTGGATTCCTGCCAAAGCTTGTCTTACCATATACACGAATTCAATTGATACAGACTACCCTTCAACACCGTTAAACCAAGGATTTACCAAAAGCTCCGCAGCACTGGCCCGATTTACAGGATCGAGGCGCAAACATTTCCGCGTGAAGGTAGCTGTAGACAGAACATCTGCCTCGTCCATGACTTTGTGATTCCTTATGGACAGCTCAAAAGGGAAGTCGAATATCTTTGAGTATGATTTCAGATTACCTAAAAATGCACATCGAAAAATATGTAAGAGTTTTTTTTTTTTTAAAGCTGGAGCCGAAGGCAAGAGTTGTTAACGTACAAGTTGAATCGAAGAACTTGCCAGCCAATGGACTGGCTGCAAGCTGACTTGGCTCGAAGTCTTCACCCGTGTAACATATCATCGTATACAGGAGAAATTCCGGCTTGTCGAGATTGAGTCTGGGATGTGCCTCATATTTGAAGAGTGAACTACCAGTGATGAGTTCAAAGACCTTTTGTAATATGTAACAATAGTATGGATAATGTTCGATAGAAGTGAAGAATCGTACCAAGCATCCGAACGTCCATATAACCTTCTCCTTCCATGGTCCACCTATTAGAATTTCCGGAGGACGTAGTGCACAAGAGGTAATATCATTGGTCTTGTGATCAGTAATTGGCTGGGCTGTGACATCCTGTGAACATGGAGGGAATATAATGTGGAACAATTGAACTTGCCGCTGCCAAAGTCGGCTACGACATAAGTTAGCTTCATAGCATCTTCCATACTAGGCATTGGAAGTGGTTGCGAAACTGCTGCTTGAAATGTCCCGTCATAAGACGCTTCCGGAGGGTGACGACGAGGGGGTTCGGACGCAAGGAGTGTTTGTAAGTCCTGAGTGGACATGCGAGTATTGAAGAAGAAGTTGTCACTCTTCAAGTCGGTATGCACCACCCCGCACTTATGTGCATGCGCAATTCCACGCAAAATATGTAAGAGAATACGTTTGACAAGTGGAACAAAGTTTTGACGACCGTGATGTTCGCGAAGAGACTTGATGTCTCCCCCGTACACCGGGGTAACGAAACTTGTGTGTATTCCTGAACTACCTTTGCCGGGGGGGGGTGAAGTCTGATAGAAGGCGGAGACAGTGTGGAGAAGGTGATAGCGATGATACCAGCTTGAGTGCATCAAGCTCCCACACAAGGCCATGCTGCGAGAGATAGGCACTATGACCCTTGAGGACCTTCAAAGCGACATATGAGTCCTCACTAATCAGACGTCAGTCTCTAAACAAACCGAGCGCATACATCTGGTGCTTACTGTTGGTCAAGAGCGAGCCAAGTACTCGAATGCATTCCTCAGCCAAGCTTTCTTTCAACGATATAACGACCACCTGGACCTATGGCTTCAAAGAACTCGAGTTGAGGTCACCCATAACCGTCTTAAGCCGGCATACCCAGCGGTTCTTCTTCGAAGCTCAAGTCAACGACAGTCTTTCCATCAGAATTGAAATAGAAATGTTGATTTGTGGGTTCAACAGGTTTGACGGCAGTAGACGACATGTTTAAGAATGTAATAGAGGAGCGAAAAGCGACGCGGCGTAATGCAAACATGCTACGTGCATTTCGAACCCCGCATTTCAGTATACTGAACTCCTGTTTTGCACACAATAGGCCCTATTTCAGTCCTAATATTCCTTAGCCGTCTGCCCCGCCGTGCAACCAGCAACTACGCACCGGACATGTGAATCAATATCTTCCTCAGAGCTTTATGGATGAAAGGATCCTTGCACCACGGCGGAGTACCCCAGGTGGAGCACTGTCCATCTCGTGTTGTCTGAGCTACAGCTCAGATTCTGGTAGAGGCAACAAACGGTGGTGGTGAGGCGACGTGTCTCTTTGTATTTGACAATTATGTATTAATTCGAAGCGAATTGTAGCTGCAACTTGAGTACGTTTGGCTGGCGGTGGAACGTCGATCGGCGGTTCGGACGGTTGGCAAAGCCACCAGTCATGGCGATCGAGGGGATAGATTGGATTGGTTACTACGGTATTCCCAAATAACCAGAACGGCCACTATGACCGTTTCAGCCTTTTCTTCGTCTGCTCCCCTTCCGCACCTTCGAGAGATGTCTGACGTCCTCCAGGCGCCGCCGCCGAATGCGCGGCCCATTTGTGAAGCCGATCTAAGTTGAGCACGGTTGGCACGTCTTCGACGCGTCGTACCGATCGAGAGTTTCGACGAAAGTCTCCGATCTATGAGAATGGGGATTTTGGTCGAAAGTCGCCAATCGGAGAGAATATGGAGCTTTTCAAAAATGAACGATTGGTGGGATTGGAAACTTTCAGGGAAAATGACCGATGGACCGCGATGGTTTCAGCGAAAGTCTCCAATGGAGAACGTGAGAGTACGCAGCCGAGGGCACGTGAAGAGTAGAGGGTTTGGATGGTTACTTACGGGAAATATCCAATGCGCTCGAAGGGATAGATTTTGACAGACACTTTGGAAATGCCAATCCATCCGATCGCCACGATCGACGTTCCACCGCCAAAGAAGTGTACTGTGCAACTTGCACACTGAAGCATACGAACACAGGCGGTGCAAGGGGCATGCGTTCCTCAATTATTTCTACCTTGGAACGTCTCAGGGCCGTCCTTCTGTGAGACTGTGCACTAATGGGGATCTCGCTTGTCGATGTGATACATGGTGAGGTATGAAATAGAATAAAATATACACTTGCCAGAAAAGGCGTATTTGAGAGGCTCAAGAGACTAGTGTATACTTATGACTTAAAATCGGGCTCAACCCTTCAAAAATTCTTGGCCTTTCCCTCGGAATTTCTGCAACTCTGTGCGCCACGGTTCCCAGTCGTTGCCGTATTTCTGCAATAATCCTCCCAGTTCTTCTCTCTGGTCCTTCTACGTGGTAGCAAGTGCCTGTCAGCGCGCAGGAATCATCAAGAGAAAAACACTCACTATGTTCCAAGGCTCCTCACCGCCGTAGACATCCTCGAAAAGTTCCTTCAGCTCCCAGCGCTTGGTGACTTCTGCCCGCTTGAAAGCTTCCAGCACTTCTTGTTTGTGCTTTGCTTTCAGGGCTTCTTCTTTCGAAGCATCCCACCATTCGCGCGACTCCAAGTATAGGCGCAACCGGTATATGGGGTTGTCAAGTCGTTTGCGGTCTTCAACTTCTTGTCGCGCGCGGTAAGCGAAAGAATCATCGGAGGTAGAGTGATGACCGACCCTGACCGTGCGTGGGTGTGAGACCTAAGAACGTCATGGCAAATCTGGAGAGATTCACGTACCTATACGTCATAGCCTCGACGAGAACAGCACGTCCTTGTCCCAAGCACCTCTTTCTGGCCTCTCTAACAGCGGCAAGCACGGCCAGGACATCATTCCCGTCAACGCGTACTGTGTCAATGCCATACCCAGGTCCGCGTGCTGCAATACCGTCGCCAAAATACTGTTCTTGGGCGGGTGTTGAGATTGCGAAGCCATTCTAGGAACCATCATCATCCTCATAAGTGAATTCAGAGTGCTGACCAGCAGGTGGAAAACTCACGTTACGAACAAGGAATAATGTCGGAGAGGGTATTGTGGAAGCAAGCAGAAGACCTGCGTGAAAGTCCCCTTCAGAGGCTGCGCCTGGATATTCACATGTTCTCATTTTAATAAGCCGGGATGGGAGAGCAGGGATAAGCACCTTCTCCGAAGTAGCATACTGCACAATTCTTGCCCCGGCGAGCCGGGTCACGCTTAAGAGCATATCCTACCCCTGCAGCTTGAGGTATTTGAGTTGCCAACGGCGAAGAGATAGTGTGGAAGTGCAGCTTTGGTGACCCAAAATGTACCGGCATCTGTCGTCCTTTCGTCGCATGGTCGTTATGGTTGCCGAAACATTGTCCCATTATTGCGTCCAAAGGGAACCCTCGCCATAATAGGACGCCTGTCTCTCGGTACTGACCTAGAATCTCATCATCCGAGGCCAAGGCGGCGGCAGAACCGACAACAGTCGCTTCTTCGCCGTGCTGTCGTGGGGAAAGAGGGCTATGGTGTTGGTAATTACAATAAGCAATTCAAGGGAGCTCGTACTGTGGTCATCTAATGTGGTCTCATGTTTAGTCACGAGAAACACATTACAAGAACAACGCACCCAAAAGCTTATTTTGCCCTGCCTTTGAACATTATAAAGTACATTATCCAGGGCAGGTAACAATGTCATCGTCTCATATCTATGCGAGCCTCAATGCTTAACTGTGATTGCGAGTTTTGGTCCGATGGAAGGACATACAGCTTCAGTCCCAACGTCTCGTCTATCTACTCATGTAGCAGCAAGGTGCATGGTCTGTCACTAGTCTGATGTCCATCGGCAGCCTAACCCACTCACATCGGGTTCTTGCGCACCTTCTATAACACTTCCAGACCCGTCCAGAATGCGAAACGTAGGGATTTGAGACCCATCCATTGTGACGCTGTTCAAGAAGTTCAGCTTGGACGTGATAGGAGAGCGTGTGCTTGACAAGTGGCCATGGGGTATAGCAGTCACTGTAGTAGAGAACAAACGGGCACCGTACACTGGGCGACGGAATAGGAAGTTCATGCAGACTCGTACTTGGAGTCAATCTCTAAGGTTGTAACAAAAGCTTCTTGCGGTTAACCACCACCACCACAAATAAGCCCAAACACAAAAGAGAACAAACCGAGCGACATACAAAGTATGTCACGCAGTTCTAAAGGAGGGGGCACTCGTGCCACCTCCCCTAACACGCAGGGCAATAGAACCAGCAGAACGAAGCAGAAAGACGGACAGGAGGACGATCGAACTGACGATGTCTTCATAGGACCCCAGTCGGGCCCCCGGACACGAACGACACCAACGCCGCCCAATGCCTGGTTTGACAGAACTCAGAAATTCGTTAGGTCGCCCCCAGGCAACGCACCTGCCAACCAGAAGAGAAAGATAGCGATAGTCAATGACCGTCACCGATCCGATACAATCTATCTCCCGAAGTCGAGCCCAGAAGCGATACGCGCTGGCATGGAAGTCGAGCCCGCCGCCGGAGACAGGGCAGCCAACCCAAACGGAGACCTGGAAGATGGCATGAGCATAGAGAGCGAAGATTGCGTCCCTCCAATCGAAGCTGACCTTATTGCGTCGTTGAAAAAGTGCATAGACCTTTCTGACTACATCTCTTATGGTCACGCAGATTTTGAACACAAAGACCACATTGTGTCACTATACCGCACATTAGGTCGTTCGTTAGAACTAGAACGCATTCCCAACACCGAAGGACACGAATACGAATACGAAGGCATCAACGAGTCCATGCATGCGCCGAAGAACAACCCTACAGAGACAATCACGGACGATGTTAGCAAACGCATCAATGTTCTAGAGGAGGCTGTTGCTGGCATCGCCAGCAATTCGACACACTAACGCAAGTAATACTACAGAACCGAACCACAGCCAGCCACCTAGCTGCGAGCCAACCCAGGCAAAACACAGTCCTGAACCCCATGCCACAAGAAACCCCGACAGGAGGCCCAAGGGCCTCTTTCGCTTCAGGCCCGGTCTTCAAACCCATCGCAAAACCGAAACTGATCTGGAACTTTGCAGCCCGCCACCATGACAGTAGACTCATAGTCAAGATTAACCCAGTGCCATCACGGGAACTACAAGCTGCAAACAGTGGTCTCAGAATCCGAGATGCCATCAATGAGAAGCTACACACAAACCATGATACTAAACACATGTTTATAGGTCTCGTCTCATGGTCCAATACCGGAAGCACAATAATCAACACAGCGGACGGCCTTACGGCCGCCGAGTTGGAACCGCACGCGCACCTCTTCCAGAATCTCCTCCCGCATGTCGCAGGAGCCACCTTCACAACACAGATGGACTCGCCATGGCACAAAGTCACCGTTAACGGTGTTCCCACACGTGGCGGAGGATATAGTGATGGCATGGACACCGACCACTTCATTGCACCCACCTCACAACAACTACTAGATGAATTGTTACAGTACAATGGCTGGCTAAAGAGCTGCAAAAGGGTGGGAGAACCCCGGTGGATCTCCCCCCCAGCAACCCTGGGGTCGAAAGACAAGTCTTCTTTTGTAATTGCATTTGCCACAAAAGAGGATGCTGATGAGCTTGTTAAACGCAGAGGTGTCTTTATGTTTGGGCACTGAGCCTCAACCCGAGTCTACATTGACATCCCCCCTCTGAGATACTACAGCAACTGTTGGAAACTTGACCACCCTCTCAGAGCATGCCAGAAAAAGCCTAGATGCAGGCTATGTGCTGGGAACACACTGCAGAGCAGCATGAATGTAGCCTATGCGACTCAATAGGTTCTGTCTGCGAGCACACCATAGCAAAGTGTGTTCACTGCCTGGATAGCACCTTGCCGCACTTTGCAGACAGTTACGACTGCCCCTACCGGAAAACTTACAAAGGTGAAGCAATGGCAGCTCCGAAGCCCAAAGGTGGGCAGAAGAAGAGTAAGCCCAGGGAGCCAACAGCGGCAGCAACCATATTTGGCCCAGCAATACCGGCTGCACCACATATTCAAGCACCAATGTCACAGAAAACCAAGGATGACCTCCGAGCTGCTATCAGAGCAGGTGTACCTAGCGCAACTGACGAACAGATAGAGGCTGCCCTCCAAAGCACATCATTTGAGCTCCGAGCTACGTTCCTCGCGCTTGGTTGTGCCATCACCCGAACCTGGCCAGACACCACACAACCAGGACCATTAGAATGATTGACAACAAAATCAAAATACACCCTATTAGTATCGTTCAACTTAATACAAACCGTCAAAACAGTGTCATGCACACACTACTCAATGTAAGCTGTGCTTCAGCAGACATACTACTTATCACAGAGCCGTGGTTTGATAACATTGGGGGGGAACATCATGGTGCTCCCTCTCACCCAGACTGGCAGCCTATTCTACCTGTACAACCCATCCCCGAGGACAAACACCCACAGGTAATGGCATATGTCAGATGGCGAGGTGACTTCACAGTCACGCTGCGCTCTGACCTTGCCCGTGACCTCGATATGATGTATCTTGAGGTTCAGCAAGGTGTTTACCCATCGACAATCATTGGAAACATTTACAATGGTAAGAATGGTGACAACGAGAATGAGTGGACTCTCGACAGGTTCTTCACCATACAATTACCCACTAACATGTCAGTCATTCTCTCGGGTGACTGGAATGCACATCACACCCTGTGGGAGGACGCAGCAAACAACCACCCGGATGCACGGAGGCTAGCGGAGTGGATGGAGCAAGATGGCAACCACCACCGGCTTCTTAACAGGCGTAATGAAGCAACATACCACTCACATGATGGGAAGTCAACATCGGTCTTAGACCTGACCTGGGTAAACACTGCTGCGGGCACACTTGACACGGTAAAAGACTGGGCTGTTGACCAGACACTCAGGTGTGGTTCAGACCACTATGCATTGACCTTTAAAATAGACTATGGAGTCACTGAAGTCGACAATGTATATGGAGTCAAGTTCAACTACAAGAAGGCAAACATAGCAGAATGGCAGTCTGTGTTCAGAGATGAACTGGCAGCACAGAAAGCTAACTTAGATGCACTTCAACTTGACACACTGACTGAGGAACAGCTTGAAGGGGCAGCAGTCGCATTCCGTGACTGCTTGGTTGCATTGACAGAGGCCAAGGTCCCAACCAGATCACCTTCCCACCGTTGGTGGACTACGGAACTAAACAATGCATGCCAAAAGATGTCTGAAGAGGAGGAGGACATTGTCTGTCAGATTGAGGTGAGGACTATGGAGAAGCTAATGAGCATGTCATGGCTCGTGCAAAGAAGTGTGCTAACTTCTTCAAATGGCAGGTTCGCAACGCCAAAAAGAAGTGGGCTGACAAAACACTCAGTGAAGAAAAAACAAAAGACATCTGGGGGTTCCAAATGTGGACCACAGGTCGAAGGACCTACTCAGCCCCAGCAATCTCAAGGGGTGCTGACCAACCTCCAGCTGTCCAACACAGAGACAAGTGCAATGCCATCCGTGACAAACTTTTCCAGCCACCACCACCACTCTTGGTCAACCCCCCAGACCTCATACAAGTCCAGGACTCAGACCTTGAATGGATCCCACTCACACATACAGAGGTATGGGAATCTGTATATGGTGCTGACCCAAACAAAGCACCTGGTTCCAGTCAAGTGCCAGGAATGGCGCTGCACTGGGCATGGGAAGCAGACAGCGACACTTTCTTCCACCTCATATACAAGTGTGTGGAAGCTGGATACCACCCACGAATATGGCGATGGGCCATCGCAGCAGCACTTTGCAAACCAAACAAGCCTGACTATATGGGCCTACTGTCTTATTCAACTGCTCGAAGACATAGCCAAAGTGCTCAAACAGTGGATGGCAAGGTGGCTTGGGTTTATGGTGGCCAAGCACAACCTTGTTCCAACCACCCAGTTTGGAGGATGGCCAGGAAGTTCAACTACTGATGCCGCCCTTACCTTTGTACACAGTGTTGAGGCTGCCAAGGATCACAACCTGGTGACATCTGCACTATGCTTTGACATAAAAGGATACTTTGACTTTGTTAACCACCCATGTCTACTAAAAGTAACACGTGCGAAAGGGATCCCACTGACAATTGTCAGGTGGACAGCTGCATTCCTAAAAGATAGACAAGTCGCTATATGTTTAGATGGCATCCATGACAAGATGAAACCTGTCACAAATGGGATCCTGCAAGGCTCGCCAGTATTGTGCATTCTGGCTACACTGTATACAAGTGAGCTCATTGAAATCTTTGAAGTTCATGCTTGCAAGCACAGGAATACATTGCCTGAGAGGGGCACCCCAGCAACACTCCTCTTGTATGTGGATGACGGCAAGATCTATACTTCGTCCCGCACACTCACTGCCAACATCACCAAACTGACCACATCATGGCACATCGTACAAGCATGGCTAACTTCAGCAGGCCTTAGCCCAGACTATACAAAGTGGGAACTTGTGCACTATTTGTGCCAACATGATGCCTACATGAATGAGCCATCAATTTGGCTCCCAGCTGCAAACAATGTTATGATGGAGGTCAAAGCTGAGCACATCATCAAATGGCTTGGTATATACTTTGACCGCAAGCTAACATTCAATGAACATGTCAAACACATGATAGGGAAAGCAGAGAAGACCATCAATGGGCTTGCAATGCTTGCAAACACAGTAGGTGGCCTCTCCCAAGGACACATACACACCCTTTACATCACCTGCATCATCCCATAACTCACCTATGGCAGCCCCATCTGGTGGACAGGGAAGAAGGCACATGCTGCCTCTGTCAAGGTTACACAAAATAAGGCACTACACTGTGTCTGTGCAGCTTTCAAGACAACCCCAGTAAGGGCACTGCAAATCGAAGCTGCATGCCTGCCCATCAAGCACAAACTCTATCTGTTGAGTGTCCAAGCTGCATTAAGGTTTAATCATCTTGGCAGACACAGCCAGGTTGTCCAATGCCTTGCACAAACCTGGTGTGGGATGATCCTGAGTAATCCCTCTCCCCCCCTCCCACCAGACAGACCAGGCAGGACTTGCATACCACCACTCACCCATCTCCATGCATTGGCAACCTGCTCTTCCCCAACCCATGAGCAAGTTGACCCCCACCTGTCACCACCCTGGCAACGCAGCACCGATGAATTTGGAGGTAGGCTCACTATCACCAGTGCCACCAAAGGAGTCGACAAAACAGCTGCAGCTGCAGCACATGACATACACATTCAAGAATTTGAGCACAACAGTGCACATGTGCTAGCATACTCTGATGGTTCACAGCTAACTACAGATGGAGTGGCTCAAGTTGGAGCAGCAGTCATGCTCTACCACCAGACCGAAACTGTGCGTGAGCACACAATTGGCCTGGGAATGAAGGCAGAGATATATGATGCCGAGATGGAAGGCCTTGCTCAGGCGGCTAGGGCTGCCGTAGCATTTTCAATGAACCATCAAGTATCTATCAAGCACATCCACCTCTATGCTGACAACACTTCTGCTATACAGAAAATATTTGAAGCAAAACCCACCGCTGGCCAGCACAGATCTATAGTGTTCTGGGAGGTGGTCATCACCTTCCTGGATGCAGATCCAAGCCACACCGTTGAAATCACATGGGCACTGGGGCATGAGGGAGTTCAAGGAAATGAGCGAGCTGATAAGCTTGCAAAAGCTGCCACACAGCTGAGAGGTCTGGATTAGGCCACCAGCACACATGCACTATGGCTTGCGAAGGCTGCTGTCACCGAGAAATGGAGAGAAGAGTGGATATGCACACCTCCCTCTGGACAATTTGCACCAGCAGACCATTTCCCCCCATCAACTAAGCCCTCTCCACACTTCCTGCAACTCAGCCGCCGAACCTATGGTCTGGTCACACAGGCCTGTACTGGGCATGCTTTCACCAGTGAGTACTATGCAACAAACGTACCTTCAAATGACATTGGCTGCCCATGCAGTGAAGCCAATCAGACCAGGAAACATATCCTTCAAGACTGCCCAAGATATGATGAGCACTGTCACATCCTCAACTTGGCGGTACCTAATGGCCACATAGCAGACATATTTGGCACCAAGGTCGGCATCACAGCCCTCGCTGAGTTCATTGAAGCATCTGGGGCATTCACCAAGACAGGCAAACTGCTGAGACCAGAGGAGGAGGACAATTTTAGAGCAGCACTTGAGGAACCGGCCGCAGGAGAGGCTGCCAGATGAGAGGCTGTGTGTTTAACTTATGACTCGGACATTATGCATTTCGCTTCTTTTTCTCTCTCTACACATGCTATGCCCCTAGACCCCAACCTTAGTATACTTATTACCCCCATTCGCCTACCCCCTCATACACTCCCCAGTAGTCACTTTACATTAGCACAAACCGACAATGCTGATTACCTACATACATAAGCAGTTGGCCCAGCTTAGCTGGACCGTCCTTGACTCTCCATTGTAGTCTGAACATGGTATACAAACTGAATCTATCTAAGGTTGTAACACTGTAGTGGCTGCACATGACCCACGCCACTCAAGATCCGGATGAGATAACTTATGTAATACGCTATTCATTGAGTTACCTAGTACTCACTGTTTTAGGGATTGGTATTTGTGGGTTACTAACTTACTAATTATCAAAAACAAAGGCTATCATGTTTCAATTATTAGAGACAAGATGCAATTTCATTGTAAGGGCAGCCTTCTCTTCACTGCTACTGTGAACCAGCACACATCAGGAAAAAATGCCATGAGTTCATAGAGCTATATAGATGAAATAGCACTCATACCTTGATAGACAAGCCCCTCTTTATATAGCCCACCATAGCTCTGTGTGATCAGGTTGTAGCACATGATAGCACCATGAATGGGTATGATAGCCCATCATTGTTAGATCCCAGATCCGACTCGTGTTATTCTGATGCTTCACATATTCCGATAAGCCCTTTTCCACTTATTTCCGACATGTCCCCATTTATTATTCTTAGTCATGATTCTATTTCGATATTATCCCCATACATCTTATCTTGATTTCTGTATTCGCTCCGACTTCGGAACTCTGTATCATGCACCCTTATCTTCCATTCCCAATTTCGGAATCCTGCATGTCTTAAATACGTTTTCTCTTGATCAGGCTTCTTTAGCTTGTAAATCGTGTCACTACCTCTTGTATCACCTTCTATCTCTCTTATATCTTATACCCCTTTTTACATATCGCACATCCTTCATATCTCGTTACCTCAACTCATTATTCCAATATAACTCATAACACCCTGATATATCCCACCCATCCTACATCATTCAACCTTTATTACACTTCGTCGCTCCAAACTTCTACCTGCAATAAGGCCTTCAAACCTTGTTCGGTATTCCGATTATTCCAGTTATTCTGATCATACTGATCATTCCGATTATTCCAGTTATTCTAATCATATTGATCATTCCGACTATTCCGATTACTCTGATTATTCCGGTTATTCTGATCATACCGATCATACCGATTATTCCAATTATTCCAATCATTCTGATTATTCCGACCCTACCTCATCCAACATTCCAAACCCTCCTTAACTATACTCGCTTTCCAGTAAAGCTAACCCTTACTCAATATTGATTTATTGTTACCCCTATTCCATCCGCATTGACTATTCCATTCCTGAATACCCAAAGCCCCCGCTCATCTCTGATAAGTCTCAACACATCATTGGCACTGACCTTCCGAATAGACCCGACCAATTGGAACCCCGATAACACTTTCCGGTCTTCAGTCCGAAATACCAGGGCACTAGAAATCCAAGAGGGTGCAACCCATAAGTTGAAGCCAATGCCCATATAGATCAGTTTTCGGATCTCTGACTTCCGAGTCATCCAGTATTCCGCGCATTTCCAAATATTGCAACTACTGATCTCGGTCAAGGAGAGTTCCAACCAAATCTGACCCTGACGTTGAATCCAGAAAATCCTGAAGCCAATGCCCATATAGATCAGTCTTCGGATCTCTGACTTCCGAGTCATCCAGTATTCCGTGCATTTCCGAATATTGCGACTACTGATCTTGGTCAAGGAGAGTTCCAACCAAATCCGACCCCTACGTCGAATCCGGCAAATCCTAACAGTCAACGTCGAATCTGGCATGCCTCTAACAATCATATTAGATGATTGGAGGGTGGGAAACAGATAGCGCAAGGTAGCAGCAAGTCTGATAGCACCCGATAGGTCTATACTGCACTATGTATATGTAGGCATGTCCCAGGAAGTCTACTGTTATCCTTAGTATATGAAAAAGTGTGGCATTAATACAAACAAATAAAGAAAAGTATATTGAGTATGGTAGTAGTACATCTTTGCTTAAGGTAAAATTAATGTCACATAAACTGGGCAGGACTCCAAAGGAGTGGTTGCCATGCGACTAATAGAGTACTACATACTGAATACAGGGGTTATTCATTCAAATCAACCATTGGAAGTGTGTGGTGCAGCAGCATCCAGATCCTCATCAGCTGGGAGTGTTCGAGCATAATGCTATAATATCAAGAGTGAGTAAACAGTAGAGGCAAAGTGTATAGATAAAACAAGCACACACCAGCACCACTTTACTATGCAGGTGCTGTTGAAGACGTGCCAAAGTAGAGTCTTAGTAGACCATCCTTATCCCTTAATGTATATGTATTGTTTGCAATGTAAGTATTGAGCAATATTCCACAGATCAAGCACATACTTTTTGTTGTCTTGACCTCAATAGATACTCAGGTCCTTACACTGCGGCTGCAAGGGTGAAGCAGATACGTCAGTGTAAAGGATCATTTGTCATGTACCTTGCACTCTCCATGTTGCCACCCTTGGCCCCTCACCATGTTCACAACTGCAAGTGTAAAAAATGTATTGTGTCACACGAAACAGACTGTGCCAATATGTATTGGTGGCTGCGACTAGTGTGGTTACAAGTAAAGTTATTCTTGCTTCTCTAATTACCTGTGGACAACTGTATAGTTGTCCACTACCTACAGGTGCCCCTAGTGGGCGGCTTATATAATACAACCCATAAGCCACTCTGGTGACTTATATACCCTAATAAGTAGCATATATGCTACTGTAAGAATCTACCTTCTTACATCCTCCCCACAGACCAAACCTCAGGAAGGTTTGGGAGATGTTATGCTGATGGGGGATCAGCATATATGGGTGCAGGTGCAGTCGATGATGACTGCGTGGCTACTTTGATGGTGTTGTTGTAGTAAATGGAGTTGGATGGATTGACTTCCATGGTGGTGTCATCTGCTATAATAGCGGGTGCAGGCGGTGTCGGTTTACTTTCGGAAATAGATCCAAAAGACAGTGGGTAGCGGTGTCGTCGTTGCACGGCTACTTACACTGGTGTTCGGCTCAGTGCGCTTTGCTATCAGCAGCAACAAAGGTAGAACAAAGACGAAGATGAGGACGTAGCAGTGACGAAGATGATGACGTAATACGATGACGTAAGTGTAGACGAGATACAACAGCAAATGTCACGTGATTGACAAAGCTGGCCTTGATGTAGACGTAGTAGTAGTAGTAGACTTAGAAGACTTAGACTTGAGACTTAGACGAGTGAATCCAACTGATAGAGGTGAATTGGGGTACACTAAGGCGAAACAGGCCTTATATACATGAGCAGAACAACAAACGATGCGAGTATGCCATACAACGATGTCGTCGACAGCAGACAGGAGAAATGACTAACGGTGAGAGGCAGAAAACCAAAATAGGAAGGTGGTTTGTAAGGAAATGGAAAAATGAGTCAGGTGGTCGAAGAAATGAAGGGAAATATGGCAGCGAATTTGAAATAGAAGCCAGAAATAGAATAGAAGTGAGTCATAGACAATAGACCATGTGGAACAATTGGAAAATAGAAGTACAGCCAAGAAGCGAGTGAGTCAGGTGATGAAAATGAGTCATAGCTGTCCAATAGGATTCCAGTTTGCTTGTCAAATTTCTCCGAAGATAAGTAAGTGAGTCATGTGACTTGATGACGACTCAGAAACATGTGAACCAATCACGACACTTGGATACGAATTTCCTCCAGAGAGGGGAACGAAGACGAGCCCTTCTTGACGAAGTCCTTAGGCACATAACCGTAGCAAATCTCTGTTCCTGGTCCGTGCTCTTTGATGTACCAGTTATTCCTGAGGATGATACGATGCCAACCATTCCTGGTTCGAAGTTTGGGTCAAAACCAATGACGTAGAAGGGAGCATGGAAGGTTTGATCGAATACCCATATGCAATCGTGAATGTGATAAGGAGGATATGAGGGGAATATTCGGTAATGGGCCTTCAGGAGATTCGACATATAGGGGATAGTACCGACGATGTGCGACTTGTGGAGGAGGACTGGACAAATGAACATCAAGGGGAGAACGCCGACTAGGAAGTTCAACGCGTGGTCCAACGTGTATGTCTGGCTTGGCGGTCATCTGAAACGAATCATGGGGACATGGTGGCGGCAATGCTGGATGGCATATTGAAAATAGAATTGATGAAAAATAGAATGAGTGTGGAGATGATGTGTCTGGCGGACTGGAGGTAGCACAGCAGATGATGGTCTGGCGAACGCTGATGATGATAGGCGCGTGTGCAGTGAGCGTCTTTTGTAGTGTAGTAGGCGCTGTCGAGTATCATGCTTGTCAGTGGGGGAGCAGGCAAGGTGGAAGGTTCCATCGTTGGCATGTCCATACGTGCCTTTGAGCAGGGAGGCCCTCCACCACGTCTGTCGAGTGATGAATTGTCGTCCGATGTCAACAGTTGTCCCCAAAAGCCTGGGGGACGAGGGGGCATGGGTATATGAAGGCCGGTAAATGTCTGGCCTTTGCGAGCGTCAAGGACCCTCTGTGAGGTCTTGTTATAGCAGATTTTGCTCTGCTTATGCACAAAGTAGGGCTCAATATTGATGAGAGCCCTAGTGGGATCTACACCCACGTATGTGCCTAGCCATTGGGCTAGCTCATTGAGAGATGTACTCTCGTGAGGGTGTTTCCATTCAAATGCCTTCTCGATGCTGGTAGACAACAGCATCAAGAGATCTTGCTGCCAGATTGAACTGGCAAGATTGGCCCACTGGCCACAGACTGTAAACAGGTCTGTTAACTTTTGTAGAAAGATCAGACTGTCTTTCTTTGGCTTAATTAACTTAAGCCATACCCATACATCAACATCCTCTAGACAGAGGATGTTGTCTCCATTCCCGCAGATAGCAGGTGATACACCCTCTGGGGAGTACTCTATCGTGCACAACACATCCCTGAGATTGGGAGGCATGTCATGCGCAATCTCGAATGCTGGCGTTCAAGTTGCTAATCGCTGCTCACGGTCAGCACACTTGATGATGGCGTGCTGCATGAGATGGCAAATGTCATGTGCACACGTGTAAGCTGCTCAACAAATTTTGGATTGTTGAGCTGGCAGGTGTCGAACCACTCTGTGGGTCAATGACTTGTTTTCACCGCCGTGGGATGCAGTGCTTTGCCCAAAGGGTGGGGTAAGAATCCCATCTGTGTTGCAGGTGGGTCACCAATGGCGGGAGCAATATGAGTGTGCAGCGACGCCAGGTAGGGCGCCACCAGTGTTCTCTGTTTAGATGTGGTCTGGCGACCAGATCGAGTGGGTCCTACCGGTGAAGCACCAGTAGTTGGCGTAGATGGACTCACTGAGTCCGTCATCGAATCTGGCAGCGATGTCAGATCAATTATAGTCGGTGCTGATGGCGTCGACTTCATGGGGGATATTTTATCTGCCATTTTGTGATTAATCTGCCTCTCCTTCCTGAGGGCAGCGCAAAGTGTGTTGAGCTCTGAATTGAGAGCGTGTACATCCTCCTTGTAGGAGGCTACCACATCCTTAATAAAGGGATGCGCCATTTCGGCAAGTAATGGTGGCCAGGCCACTTTTAATGCACGTTCAATGTCGCGCATTCGAGGGTTGATCAGCCACAGTTTTGCGGCTTGCAGCAAGTGCTGCGTGTATGCGTTGCACTCCTGGAAGGGGTCGCAATGGATGATTGTGATGGTGTCCTTGACACCATGCACTGTCCAGCTTTGCTCCTTTTGGAGCATAGCGAATTGCTCAGAGGCACTAGGGAGTAAATCTGCTGAGTGAGGTATATGGGACGCGTCAGCATTCATGGGTAGTCTCGCTGATACACTCGCACTGGTGCGAGTGTGGGAGTGGATGGCAAAAAGCCTTTAAGTGGTGATAAAATCGTCACTTAAATTCAAAGCACGTGCACCCGTAACGTCACATGATAACTTCACATGATGACATCACATTGCACAAATCGCCAACACGAACACAGTTCGTGTCGAGTCCTTTTATTAAGGACTCAACCATCATCATTCTTGTGCCTATGAGGCATGATTAGGAAGCTCTTGTGGCTTCCTAACTCCCCTTAGCTCTAGATAAGCATCTAGCACTTCTAACTCTCTGCACGCAGAGTGGTTCCCAGGTGACATCTCCTAATGTCCACCTTACTTGTAACTCCAGATTGGAGTTACTAGTCCAGTGATGAGCCAGAATCTCATCTACGAACCATCCTGGTTCATCCTCTTTCCCAAAGTCGTACATATAATTTACGTCACAATGAGGAAATCATTCGTCGTCATTGGGTATATGCGGTCTGATTAGACTCGCATGAAACTTTGGTAGTATCCTCCTGGCTGTGAGCTCTGGAGGTAACTCAAGTTTCACTGTAGAAATGGAATTGTCCACTTCTATAACTGGATATGGCCCAATATAATTGAGCACTAACTTCTTTGCCCATCCTTTAGGTAAGGACAGGTTCTTTGTAGACAGATATACTAGCTGTCCAACTTTGTACATCGTTCCTTGACGGTGTCTGATATTAGCAGTATCTGTCTGCTGTACTTGGCTTGCAACGATTGCATCGTGAGCATCAATCAGGTTCCACAATGCTTGTTGTGCAAACGGCTATACTCCTCTGAAAGTAGTAACCACTGATAGTACCTGCCCGATACGGGGCAAGTATCCACTGTTCAATTCGAATGGTGCGTATCCTGTGGTTGCACTGACTGAGCTGTTCAGTGTGAACTCTACCATTGGGCATTTATTGGCCCCATCCTTTTGATCATTCTGCACTACTGTGCAGAGTATTTGCCCTACAGAACGA
Organism: Ramaria rubella; assembly: GCA_015039355.1. Taxonomy (NCBI): domain Eukaryota; kingdom Fungi; phylum Basidiomycota; class Agaricomycetes; order Gomphales; family Gomphaceae; genus Ramaria; species Ramaria rubella. The sequence continues at coordinate 46,360 of MU134525.1, forward strand.
TTTGCTCATTCTGTCGCTCCATCTGTCTGTGGGTGGAATGCTGTGGATATGAGCAGCTTTGTGCCCATTATACACTGCAATTCCCTCCAGAATATGGAGGTGAATTTGGAGTCACAATCTGATATGATTGACTCAGGTACTCCATGCAAGTGTACTATCTCTTTGAGGTATAACCACATGGCTTGTCGTGCAGTCACTCTTGTCATAGTTGGCACTAAATGCACCATAGACATGAGTCTGTCAATCACAACCGGTGAAACCCGTTAAGTTTTGGCTGTGTATGTAGTCCGTTAACATGACCACCAGTCCTTACCGTCGGTTGTATCTCAGTAAGACACCTAGGACACGTCGGACAGTCCGACGTTTTTTTCCTGTTATCTGCTGGTCGTCCCAATAACGTATGGGACGACTATGGACTATCTGGTACCGTCAGATAGCCTTACCTGAAACAACCAGGTAACGGTCTTAGTTTCCCAGTACTGATAAATGATCAGT
>MU134525.1:89873-118515 GCA_015039355.1 Ramaria rubella
GATGTGAATATACATGGCCAAACCTCCGTGACTTCATGATGTCCTATATCAAATCCTGTACAAATCCTGTACAACATGCATGCAATCAAAATCCCAATGACACTGGCCTTACGGATTCCTGAACCACTCCCCGATCCCACCAAGACCCTGGAACTCCATATCCTTGGACTTCATTGAGCCGCTTCCGCCTTCATTGGGTTTTGACAGCATCCTTGTTATCATCGACAGACTCATGAAAGAAGCTATATTCATTCTGACAGTCACGACGATCACTCCTCCAATGCTCACTCAGCTTTTTGTTCTCCACATCTTCTCCAAGCATGGTGTTCCAACTCACGTTACCTCCAATTGAGGTTCTGAATTCGTATCTTCCTTTGTCCACACACTCGGAAAGGTGCTAGACATGAATCTCCACTTCACCTCCGGATATCACCCCAAAGGCGATGGACAAACCGAACGAACAAATCAGACCCTTGAGCAATCCCTTCGCATTTATTGCAACTATCAACAAGACAATTGGCCTGAACTTCTTCCAATCGCAGAATTCGCCTATAACAATGCTCCGAACGCAACAACAGGAGTCTCCCTGTTCTTCGCTAACAAAGGTTACAATCCTGACATTTCCATCCATCCCAAACGCGATCTCGTTTCATCCCGTGCAAAAGATTTCACAGTCGACTTAGACAAACTCCACCAGGAACTCTGAAAGAGAATTTCCAACATGCAACCCTGATACAAGGAACCTGCAAACAAGAAATGTTCTCCAGCTCTGGACTTCAAAGTAGGCAACAAAGTCTTCGTCAAAGCCGAATTGTTCCACACAACCTGACCTTCAAAGAAACTTGCCGAAAAACACCTCGGACCGTTTGATATCATCGCACCCGCAGGGACCAGTAATCGAGCCTTCATTCTCTGATTACCCGACAGTATGTGTGCTGTTCACCCATCCTTTCATGTCTCTATGCTAGAACCTGTGACTCCGAATGAAATCCCAAACTGAATACAGCCTCCACCTCCGCCAGTTATTATCAAAGGCGACCCCAAATACAAAATCGACGAAATTCTGGACTCCAAGATAGACAATGGCTGACGTTGCAAGATACAATACTTGGTATGCTGGACAGGTTATCAAGGCATCAATGAAGAAACCTCATGAATTCCCACTACAGAATTAGGAATTGCCTCAGAAATCATTGAAGACTTTCATAACAAATATCCCACTAAACCCAGTCTGATTCTTCCTTAAGTTTTCCTTTCCCTTTCCCATTTTTTCCTATATTTTCTGTGTTCATTTGTCTAAATTACAATTCCATCTGTTTGAAGAAATTCCTCTTCATGTCCCTGCTCAACCCCAATTCAATTTTTCAATTCCATTTCCCATATTTCATCCCTTTCCATTTCCTCCATCCTTACTTCCAATTCCTGCTCCTGGTGCTGAACCATCCTTTGTACCCATCAGGTCAGAATCTGTGTCTCCTCGGAATGTGTCCGCATGGAACTCGCGTGACGATTGACAGATCTCCACAACTCTCGGATTTCCTTCACAAGCAACTCTGCTGTTCCTCCCTCACCCATATCCATGCCTTTTGTGACTTCTTCCGCAAATCCCAACACTCCCAGTTGATGGCACGTCCTCCCATCCTTGGTGCATTCATCGCATGTCCCATCTGCTCCTTCCACTATCAGCAAACAAAACATATCCCGAACCCAACATCCCACACAACAATACTGTTCGTGTCCGACCTGATTAATCACAGATTAGTGAGCCCTCTTACAGGCAATGGTTCTCTCCACCACATCGATTTTTCTTCCCCAATATTTTTCCTCTGATTTATTGTCAGCCTTTCTCTCCTCCTTCTCTGCCTTTTTCCGCTCCGACCTTCTCTGCTCCAATTTCTTCGCCGCTTCTTTTTGCAACTCCGAAATCTCGCAAATCTGTGCCTCTAAATCATTTTCCAACCCCAAATCATCTTCGGAAATCAGATCCTCAAGCAAGGTAATCGGCGGCATTGACATTTAGCTCAGAAGGGAGTAGGGATAAAAGATCAGGGGACTGATAAGTCGAACCCCATCCATCACTCTTAGAAATCACATTAGGGGTCTCGCTTAATCATCAAACCAAACCTCCCATGCTGATCTTAGGCCTTGAGGGCTCAGCCTTAAAGAGGAGATACTGTTAAAACCCAGATTCATTCCCAGCTTTTCCGCATTTCTCCAATATATTCCATTTGTCTTTCCGATTTACTCCACCTGTTTTTTACTTACCCCCATCCCATCTATATTTAGTCATTCTTATCAAGATCTACATCTTCAGTCTTATCTCCATATTTACTTTTACCCTGATCCTGTATTTGCTCCATTTCGGATTTCTGTTTTCGTATCTTTCTGATTCAGATCGCATCAATTCGTTATATACGACTCCTCCATGTACTTCGTTAGTCAGTTCGAATATTGACCCACCTTGACTTGACAACTTCTCACTTCCACCTCTAAGTCTTATCTGACCTTCCGTTCTCTGACCCTTCTGATTTCCTCCAACTTTTCCGACGTCCTGACTTCCAAAATACTAGGACATGAAGGATCCAAGAGGGTGCAACCTATAAGTTGAAGCTGACATCCATACGATTCCAGTCCTGACCCAAATCCCGAACTCCAACATTCCAACGAATCCCGACATCCGACAAGAAGAAATCTAGTTGATAACAGTGAGTTTTTTCCTTCAATTTTGACCATGCCTTTGGTGCTTCTGTGATTAATTCCAGTTCGCATTGGAGTGATGGGTCTACGATTGTTCCTAAGGCTCCAACCAATTCGTCATGAATCTCATGCCATTTGGTCTTCTCATCTTTATCCGTTGGTATTGGGGTGCTTGGATCAATGTGCTTCCATGCTTTTTGAGCACAGAGCAACATCTTCACCTCTCTTGACCATCAGATCCATTCTCCTTCTTTTAGCTTGTCTATCTTCGAGAATTTGACGATGAAATCTTGCATCATTTCAAGTCTGAGTAGAGATTCGTGGATATGAAGTTTTAGGTGCACAAGTGCCTGGGGCCCATAACCTATTGAAGTCTAATTCTAATCAGACTCTTTTCTCAGATGTATTCTAACGACTTCAATATTTACCTAATTCTAATCAGACTAGAACATATGATTAATATATACTTGTGAGTTGATACATGTCACTTACCTCTTTTCTCAGATGTATTATAACGACTGAGAAAAGAGGACTTGAATGTCACGCGATATGATACTTGGAACCAGATGGGTCCTTGTGGGTCAAATTCTGACACAGATATGTGATAGATATATAATGAGTAATCTCTCTGGTTTCGTGGGTTAGGGGAGGTTAGGGGAGAGGAGCCAGGAACGGACAGGCACATGAAGTTCCAGTAGATCATGACTGAGCAAATGATCTGGAACAGTCATGTGATCAATGTGTGCCTGCTGAAACCAGGGCCTCGGAGCGTGAGGGTACAGAGGAGGAACTCCACCACCCACAAAGCTGAATCGAGGAGGATAGGTCCTCCAACAAGATTCAGACTGTGAGTGGATCCTCCTAATCCCTCGCATCCCCTAACTATATGCAGATAAACATGTTGGAAGTTTGTTAGAATTAATATGAAGTACAGAAAAAAGAGGTATCAGAAATACAAGTCTAGAGGAGTAATGCAAATGGTGTAATGTGTAGAGATAAGAAATGAAAGTACAGAATTGAAAGGAAAAGAATACAAATCTATAAGTTCAATACGAATCAAGACATGCGTGAGGATAAAGATTGAGTGGAATGGTATGTATCACTAATGAAGTCCAGGAGAAAGTGTTCAATCTTTCGCCGATAAAGTAGAAATGCTGCTGAAGACCATCATCCGATCACCTTGATAATCCATGGATTGACACCTAGTAGTAGAAGCCACGTAGTACCTCCGATGCAGAAAATGTGACCGTCCATGATTTGTAAGTTGTGTTCACAAAAAATGTCATTACAATGGTTCATGAACCATTCCTTAGTCATGGGTTCCCAGGTGTCGGTAGCTGTGTGCCAAGTGAATAAAGGAGCATTGTGTGGTATGTTACAATTGACTACAAGATGATGCTCTAATGCTGAAATAGGGGGTGATGAAGACTGGGTATCGATGAGGTGAAGGTCGTCACCCTTGCCGAGATGTGTTTTGGAGCATGGAATGTGAATCATGGTAAATAATCTCCCATGGCAAGCCACACCCCGTGAAATCTTATAGTTGTGTGTTGCATGAAATGAAGGATTAAATGCATGTCGTGAAGGGATGGTAAGTTCACCGAATCGGCAACAACTGTAAAATGTAATGGTTGCAATAGCGAAAACTGATGCATCAAATGTATTGGAAAGATCTAAATGAGCGCGTAGACATTCAATGTGTTGTATAGAAACTGGAGGCCGAGTTGGTCTGTGAGAGTTTTCAGGAACAGGTCTTGATGTGCCTACAAGTCAGCAACATGAGTGAATGTCAGTGGGTATGGTCATAAAGGATAGCTGAAATAGTATATCCAACCCTTTATAACAAGGCTCATGGCCTTATCACTGAACCATGGGGCATTGTGAATTTTATGCCACCTGTGTATGCTGGCTAGCCAACTGCTGATGCAATCATCCATGACTAGACCAGCTCCACAATTAGCCACAAATAGACATAATAAAATTTCTGGAGCCAGCATATGACCTTCCTCAGGCATGTGAATAGAGTCACAATACTGATTGTATCGTAGGATGCCAGCACCTCAGTTGCTCCTGGTCTTTTTGACTACTGAAGCACATATAACATCTTGCATTTGATGAACGTGAGATGAAGGGAAATGGGTGTCAAGAAGTCAGCAGTGTTGAACAGTGAATGGGGATGTCCATTTGGTGATGCGCTCTGTGGCTAGAACATGAGGACAAAAAATAGAAGGGTTGATACGATTGCCCAATGCCCATGATATATGGGGCTTTTGCTTGCATACAGGACACAGCGGAGTGGAATGGGTATGATCCAACTCCCTTTACCAGGCAGACCAACACGTGTTTGTGTGGTCATGGCATCATTTCATCATCTAAACATAAAGAAGGAGTGGGTAAAGCTCCTCAGGGAGCTTGAAGAGAATTGGAAGTCTCATATCCTCCTGACCTATCTTGTCACGAGAGATAGGATCTGCAAAATAGTCCACAGACATGACAAAAGTAGGGTTGATAGTAATATTGAGTGGTAAGAGGGATAAGGCCATACGTCTGATGGAGGCATTGTGTGCTGAGTTGCAAGACTGACCCTTCAGTAGCATGCCAATGACACCTGTATTATTGCCATAGACCGTGATGTGAGCATCCACTGGAGGCATAGAAAAGTTGGGAATGAATCTGGGTTCTAACAGTATCTCCTCTTTAAGGCTGAGCCCTCGAGGCCTAAGATCAGTATGGGAAGTTTGGTTTGGACCCCTAATGTGATATATAAGTGTGACAGATGGTTCAACTTTTCAGTGTTCTGATCTTCTTATCCCTACTCCCCTCTAAACCTAATGTTGATGCTGCCGATTATCTTGCTTGAAGACCTCATTTCCAAGGATGATTCAGGGTTGGAAAACGACCTGGAGGTGCAGATTCACGAGATTTCGGAGTTGCAAAAAGAAGTGGTGAAGAAATTGGAGCAGAGGAAGTCGGAGGGGGAAAAGACCGAAAAGGAGGACGAGAGAAAGGCCTGAAAAGAAATCAGAGGGAAAATCTGGGAAAAGTAAAAGTGATGTGGTGGATAAAACCATTACTTGTCGGAGGGTGCAAAAATACACCATAAGTTGGATTGGGCATGAAGAGTATTGTTGCGCAGGATGTTGGGATCAGGAAATGTTTTGTTCGCCAATAGTGGAGGGAACAAATGGGACATGCGATGAGTGCACAAAGGGTGGGAGGACATGCCATCATCCAGGAGTGTTAGGATTTGTGGAAGAAGTCGCAAAAGGTGTGGATTTGGATGACAGAGGAACAGCGGAATTGCTTTTGAAGGAAATCTGAGAGTTGTGGAAGTCCGTCGATCGTCATGCAAGTTCCATGTGGGTACATTCCGAGGAGACACAGATTCTGACTGGATGGGTGCAAAGAATGGTTCAGCATCAGGAGTGGGAATTGGAAATGAGGATGGAGAAAATGGAGAGGGATGAAATATGGGAAATGGAATTGGAAAATTGAATCAGGATTGAGCGGAAAAGCAAAGCAGGATTTCTTGGAACGAATGGAAATGTAACTTAGAGAAATGAACACGGAAATATAGGAAAAAATTGGGAAAATGGAAAAGGGAAAAGTTAAGGCAGAATTGGACCGGGTTTATTGGGATATTTGTTATGAAAGTCTTCAACAATTTCTGAAGTGTTGCCTAATTCTGTAGCGGGGATCCACAAAGTTTCTTCCTCAGTACCTTGAGAACCCGTCCAGCATACCAAGTATTGTATCTTGCAATGTCGGCACTTGTCTATCTTGGAATCCAGGATTTCATCGATTTTGTATTTGGGTTTGCCCAAGATAATAACTGGTGGAGGTGGAGGCTGTATGCGGTTCAGAATTTCATTCGGAGTCGCGGGTTCTAGCATAGAGACATGGAAGGAGGGTGAACAGCAAGCATACTGTAGGGTAAATGAAGAATGAAGGCTCGATTACTGGTACCTGTGGGTGCGATGATTTCAAAAAGTCTGAGGTATTTTTCGGCGAGGTTCTTTGAAGGTTGGGTTGTGTGGAAAAATTCAGCTTTGACGAAGACTTTGTCACCTACTTAGAAGTCCAGGGCTGGAGAACATTTCTTGTTTGCGGGTTCCTTGTATCAGGATTGCGCGTCAGAGATGCTCTTTCAGAGTTCCTGGTGGAGTTCGTCTATGTCAACTGTGAAATCTTTCGCGCGGGATGAGATGAGATCACATTTGGGATATATTGAAATGTTGGGATTGTAACCTTTGTTGGCGAAGAAACAGGGAAAATCCCGTTGTTGCGTTGGGAGTGTTGTTATAGGCAAATTCTGCGATTGGAAGAAGTTCAGCCCAATTGTCTTGTTGATAGTTACAATAAATGCAGAGATATTGCTCAAGAGTCTGATTTGTTCGTTCAGTTTGTCAGTCGCCTTTGGGGTGATATCCGGAGGTGAAGTGGAGATTCATGTCTAGCACCTTTCCGAGTGTGTGGACAAAGGAAGATACGAATTCAGAACCTCAATTGGAGGTAACGTGAGTTGGAACACCATGCTTGGAGAAGATGTGGAGAACAAAAAGCTGAGTGAGCATTGGAGGAGTGATCGTCGTGACTGTCAGAATGAATATAGCTTCTTTCATGAGTCTGTCGATGATAACAAGGATGCTGTCAAAACCCAATGAAGGCGGAAGCGGCTCAATGAAGTCCAAGGATATGGAGTTCCAGGGTCTTGGTGGGATCGGGGAGTGGTTCAGGAATCCGTAAGGCCAGTGTCATTGGGATTTTGATTGCATGCATGTTGTACAGGATTTGTACAGGATTTGATATAGGACATCATGAAGTCACGGAGGTTTGGCCATGTATATTCACATCGGATATTGCTGAGTGCCTTGTTTTGTCCAAAATGTCTGGAGATTTGGTGATCATGCAGATATTGTAGAATGTGGAGTTAGGGGTCGTTAACATTGGGAATGTAGATTTGGTTGTCGAGTTGGAGAAGTCCTTGAGGATCAACTGGCCATCGGGGTGTCGAAGGGTTGGCAGGATAGTTTGAAATTGCGGGATCGAGGAGATGGATTGTCAGATTTCTTCGTGAAGTTGCTTGAAATCCATGATGGTAATTGTACAGAGAATTGTGACGTTAAGAGATGTGGCTTGGAGGGATAATGACAGCTGCTTGGTAGTAAAAACCAGGCGGAAATTGTGTGGATTAATGCTGGCATAGTCACTACTCCCCTCTTTAGGATAGACATCCCATCGTCTAGTTAAAGAGTTGGATTTTGTTCTGAGTTTTCCAGGACAGAATCGATTGACGAGGTTGAATTGGCATAGGTATTCTGACCATTGGACTTGTCGTCGGGTTAAAAGCTTAGTGGTGGCAAAGTATTTGAGGTTTTTGTGGTCGGTTGCAATGTCGATGGTGGAACTGTAACCTTTGAGGTAATGCTGCCAAATCTTGAAAGCTTCAAAAATCGTGAGTAATTCCTTGTCGTGAACGTTGTAGTTTAATTCCAGGGCAGTGAAAGTCCTAGAATGAAAAGCTTCAGGGTGAATTTCGCCATCTTCTGGAGAAATGATGGAGAGGATTGCTGCAAGGGCGCAGTCTGAAGTGTCGGTTTCCACAATGAGTTGACAATTGGGAATCCAGTGTGTAAGGATCTGAGCTGCAGTGAAGGCTTCCTTAAGTGTTTCAAAGGATTTCTGACACTCATCAGAGAAGTTCCACTGTATGGATTTCCAAGTGAGTCAGGTAAGCAGAATTGTGATGTCAGAGTAATTATGGATGAAGTGTCAGTAAAAGTTTCCAAAACATAGGAAGGATTGGATGTCTTTTACTTTTTGGCATTTGGGCCATTCTTGAATTACTTTGATCTTGTCGTCTGCCATTGAAAGCCCTTCCAGAGAGAGCATGTATCCGAGATATTCCACTGTTGTCTTGTGGAAGTCGCATTTGTCGGACCTTGCATAAAGTCAGTTTTTTTGGAGCTGTTGGAGAACTTCACAGACATGTTCTCCATCTTCTTTCAGGTTGTTGTAATAGACTAAGATGTTGTTCAAACAGATGAGGACCGAAACATCGAGCATGTCGCTGAATATATCGTTCACGAATTGCTGAAAAGCGGCTGGTGCATTAGTGAGACCGAAGGGCAAAACATGCCATTCAAAGGAACTGTATTGGGTTCTGAAAGTGGTTTTCCACTTGTTGCCTCTCTAATGTGGACTAAATGGAAAGCATATCGGAGATCGATTTTGCTGTAAATCCATGCCTTTCCGGCACTTTCCAGAAGGTCGGAAAGTTGGGGAAGCGGATATTGGTCTTTTTTTGTGGTCTTGTTGAGACTGCAGAAATCAATACAAAGTCAGAGTCCACCCAATTTCTTCTTCGAGAATAGCATTGGAGCACCGTGCGGAGAAAGTGAAGGGCGGATGAATCCTATGGCTAGTGCCTCATCAATGAACTTCGGAGTGTTTCTAGCTCAACTGGAGATAGGGAATAAATGGTTCCCAAGGGGGGACTCTCTCCCTCTATCAGGTCAATCTTGAGATCATCTGGTCAATGATCGGCGAGGATTTCTGCTTTCTTCTTGCTGAAGACAAACTCGTGATATTCCGATGGAACACTGTTGAGATTGGCTGTTGGATCGGGGTTTGGGGAAGTGTCAATGATGGAAGTGGATCTTCCTTTTGGGAATACGCATAACTGAAAGATCTCCTTGTTATCTAGTTTTCACAGGCGAGCGAACGCAGAAGCAGGGACTAGGTTGATAGGTGAGTCTTGTTCGGATGTTGGAGGGGCGTCCACGCGATCGGATTTTGGGATTCCGGAGACTGCAGCAGCGAATCTTGCAGAGAGTGATGTCAGAATTGAATCTTGCTGCTGAGGAGTGCAGAACAATATACTACTCAATACCCAGTCAATCAAGGGATTGTAGCAGGTGAGCCAGTTGTGTCCTAGCATGACGGAGCAGCTAGAATCCAGTGGTGTTACATACATAGCAACAACCTGATTTTCACCGGATGGAAAAGCAGATTGGCATATCAATAGTCTGCGTGATTGAGACATTAGAAGTGAAGTCAAAAAGCTTTAGTGGGATCTGTGGAATGTTGTGGAACTCCAGCGGAAGTTTGGAAGCGAACGATGAGTCTCCAAAACAGTGAGTGGAACCGGAGTCTATGAGAGCTTGAATATTAGTATTTGGAATAATGTCGGAAGTCAGTCATATAGTAAGAGAATCGAATTTTGAAAGAGCAGAAGCGTTGAGTCAAACCTCGGAAGCCGCACAGATGGAATCAACGCTGCTCTGGGTCTGTGCAAAGGTCTCAGAGCTGCTTATTACTTTTTTGAATCTGTAACGGCCACAGGTTTGGCCTTGGACTCAGGTTTGCTTAAAATTGCAGAGGCTGCTTGAGCCTTCGATTGAGCATTGAGGGAGGTTGATCGTGGACAGTCCTTCACAATATGGCTGGGTTTCCCACAGAACATCCAAAGGTTCTGGTCCATGTGTCACTGTCTCTCCTGCTGGGTTAGTTTTCCGTGTTTTCCGAGTATGTTGGAGATATCCGGAGTTTTGCAGAAATTCGGCGTGGAGGACTGAGGTTTGGTAGAAGAGGCAGAAGCCAAACTGTTGTTGTTGTTTGTCCTCTTCTGCGATTGCTTCGATCAGGATTCTTGCTTGTCCAATTTGTTGCTGTTACCGGAGTAGTTATTCTTGGAAGTGGTGGCGCAGTTGACCTCACCTCGTTGTTCCCAATAATGCTGTTGATGGTTTGCACGAGTTGTCGGAGCTCCGGAAGCATGTCAGCTTTTGTCCAGGGTTGCAAGAATATCTTTAATATGATCGGGAAGTTTAGTGTAAAAACTCCTATGAAGGGCAGCATCGCCCCAGTTGACTCTAGTGGCTAGGCGGTTGAACTCTAAGATGAACTTCGTGATGCATTGGTTGTTGCGCATTCGGAGATTGTCGAGTTTGGTTTCCATATTGCTGACAGGATCATAAGCTCCAAAATTCTCTCAGAGTACCATTGTGAAGTCTCAATAGTTTGTAAACCAGGGCAGGTCTTGGACGGTGTCATTGTCTAAGAGTTCAGGCTCGAAAAAATCTAAAGCCATCCCTTTTAAAAAAAAGATAGCATAAGTAACTTCCGCTTCGTCACTGGAAAAGGTCTGAGGACAGTCACGGAAGTGGAGTTTGCATTGAAGGAGGAAAGGATGGAGCTTTCGGGAATCCGATCCGTTGAAGGTGTCGAGTTTGCGGAGCTTGATTTTTATGGTTTGACCTTTATTCTGAGTTCCCGTGTGCTTGACTATCTGTTTCAAAGCTTTTAGCATAGCCTTCCCATCATCTTCTTCATCGTCATCATCATCCTCGTTGTTGTTGGTGTTGTCATCGTCACCGGGGTTGTCTTCTGGTTCGTTATTCGGGGGGATAGAACCTGGGGTTTGTGTTTCTGGTGCCAGTACGGGATCTGGTAGAAGGCATAGTGAATGGATCAAGAGTTTTAGTTTGAATATACTGTTATGAACTAGATTTCTTCTTGTCGGATGTCAGGATTTGTCAGAATGTGGGAGTTCAGGATTCGGGTCAGGACTGGAATCGTACAGACGTCAGCTTCAACTTATAGGTTGCACCCTCTTGGATCCTTTGTGTCCTAGTATTTCAGAAGTTGGAGAAGTTGGAGGAAATCGGAGGGGTCGGAGAACGGAAGGTCGGATAAGACTTGGGGGTGGAAGTGAGAAGTTATCGGTCAAGGTGGGTCAATATTCGAAATGACTAACAAAGTACATGGAGGAGTTGTATATAACAAATTGATATGATCCGAATTGGAAAGATACGAACCCGGAAATCCGAGATGGAGTGAATACAGGATCGGGGTAAAAGTAAATATGGACATAAAACCGAAGATGTAGATGTTGATAAGAATGACTACATATAGATGGGATGGGGATAAGTAAAAACAGGTGGAGTAAATTGAAAATACAAATCGGAATATATCCGAGAAAAGCAGAAAAGCTGGGAATGAATCTGGGTTTTAACACTCACTCACACGGAATAATCGCAAAGCTTGAGAGTTTATCAACCACAATCAGGACCAGATTCTCAGCTGACATTCCATTCAGTAAAACAATAATGGAGATCAGGGATGCCATTGCTGCAGTCTTCGAAGGAACCACACCCACTGAGGACAAATGGTCCATCATCCTAGTCCTGAATGTGCTCAGCATTGGACAATATGACTGGCTGAAAAAGGATCTACTCACATTCATGGTGAACCAAAAAGTACAGCTATCAATAACTGACATCATAGAATGCCTTGATACTGAATCCAGAGAAGGTTGAGCCACTGTAAAGAGGGAGGAATTGGCAATGCTCCTCAGAAATAGAAAAGGGAGTCAGAAGGTGAAGCAGAAATGTGCCACATGCAACCAAACAGGACATACCACAGAGAAATGCTGGAAAGGCAAGGAGTCAGCAAACATGCCAGACTGGTGGAAAAAGAAAAATGGAAAAGGGGATAAGGCCGATACAGCCGATACAGACAGCAGCTCAGAATCCGCTGCGCTGGCAGTTGATCCTGGATGACAATCATTCTAAAACCATTTCTACGATGGTCATATCTCATGCACCGCCCTGAATGAAGTTGTTGCGACTGTAAACACCGAAAGCTCACCACTCTTCTTAGACTCTGGGGCAACCAGTCACTGCTCACCCATTAAGGATGACTTCACAAATTCTGTGCCGATTGAACCGAGAAGTGTAAGGGGAGTAAATGGCGAATCCATTCATGCCACAGGCCGTGGGGACATACTGGTAAAATGCAAAAATGGGACGATCACCCTCCACAAGGCACTATACATCCCACAGGCATTGCTGAGGCTAGTCTCAGTCAGATGCTTAACGGATTGCGGTGACAGCATGGTATTTGACAAATGCAAATGTCAAATTATCAGATCAAATAATCGAACCGTTATTGATGGAGATCGAAGAGATACCGGCCTATACATCTTGAATGGGAAGCTACCCCATATGGAACATGCAAACCTAGCTAGAACTGCGCCATCAATCAAAACCTGGCACAAGAGACTCAAGCATGTCAGCTATGATGCCATAATACACATGAAGAGACAAGACCTTGCTATAGGTACGTCGAATATCCCCTCGGAGCATCCTCCAATATGCCAACATTGCATCCTTGGAAAACAGTCGAAGAAACCGATACCATGTTAGAGGTGCATGCCGGATTCAACGTCAGCTGTTAGGATTTGCCAGGTTCGACGTTGGGATCAGATTTGGTCGGAACTCTCCTTGACCGAGATCAGTAGTCGCAATATTCGGAAATGCGCGGAATACTGGATGACTCAGAAGTCGGAGATCCGAAGACTGATCTATACAGGTGTTGGCTTCAACTTATGGGTTGCGCCCTCTTAGATTTCTAGTGCCCTGGTATTTCGGACTGAAGACCGGAGTGTTATCGGGGTTCCGATTGGTTGGGTCTATTCGGAAGGTCAGTGCCAATGATGCGTTGAGACTTATTGGAGATGAGTGGGGGTTTCGGGTATTCGGGGATGGAATAGTCAATGTGGATGGAATAGGGGTAACAATAAATCAATATTGAGTAAGGGTTAGCTTTACTGGAAAGCGAGTGTAATCAAGGAGGGTTTGGAATGTCAGATGAGGTAGGGTTGGAATGATCAGAATGATCAGAATAATTGGGATAATTGGGATAATTGGAATAATTGGAATAATCAGGATAATTGGGATAATTGGGATAATTGGAATAATCGGAATAATCAGGATAATTGGGATAATTGGGATAATTAGGATACCGAACAAGGTTTGAAGGCCTTATTGCAGGTAGAAGTTTGCAACGAAGTGTAATAAAGGTTGAATGATAGAGGATGGGCGGGATATATATCAGGGTGTTATGAGTTATATTGGAATAACAAGTTGAGGTAACAAGATATGAAGGTTGCGAGATATGTGAAAGGGGTATAAGATATATGATGAGAGATAGAAGGTGATACGAAAGATAGTGATATGAAAGGTAGTGAAACAATACGATTTACAAGCTAAAGAAGCTTGATCAAGAGAAAAAATATTTAAGACATGCGGGATTCCAAAATCGGGAACAGAAGAGAAGGGTGCGTGATACGGAGTTCCAAAGTTGGAGCAAATATGGAAATCAAGATAAGACATATGGGGATAATATCAAAATAGAATCGTGACTAAGAATAATAAATGGGGACATGTCAGAAATAAGCGGAAAAGGCATATCAGAATACATGAAACGTCGGAATAACACGGGTCAGATCTGGGATCTAACAGTATCTCCCTTTTACAGCCAAGCCCTCGAGACTGATTATGCTATTGAATACCGTGGGAAGTTTTGGGTGTCGGTTATCCGTAAAGGCTGAGATCTTGGATCGGACATATATATAGGAGGAACACTTTGTGAAAATGCAAATCACTTTTTGATCCCCTACCACCATCACCCAAGAAAAAATGCCATTGCGTTCCAAGTCATCATCGCCCACCTGCTCCATCATTGAAATCAGCTCTGGCAAAGAGCTTGCTGCCAAAGTGAGGGAGTACGAGCAGAGAAGGGTGGAATTGGAGGCCAAGATGCAGAAAAGGGCGAAGGTGAAGCAGGAGAAGCAGGAGAGGGAGGCGGCAGAACAGCGGGAGCAGGATTGGAAGGAGAAGGAGGAATGGGAGTGGAAGGAGCAGGAAGAACAGGATCAGAAGGCGAAGGAGAAGGAGGAGGCCAATCAGAGGAAGCAGAAGGAGGAGGCAGATTGGCGGAAAGCCCAGTCAACGTGAGCGGTGCGGGAGGAGTTGAGGCGGGAGGAAGCCCGACTCAAACTTGTTTCGGTAAGTCGGAAATCTTCTCCTGATTGATGGATTGACAGAAGGATCGGACTAGCTGGAGAAGGTCAACCGGAATCCAAACGGTGGTTCAGAATTCGTTGGAGGCTGCAAACAGCGTCTCGAAGACGTCTGGTCAGAGACCAAGAAATGACGATAGGTGCGTGCTCTGTCGGACGTGGGGGTTGGAGTGCGTCAACGAGGAGTGGAGACCCGGAAAATCGTGGAAGCGGGCCTGCATTCGGTGTCAGAACAATCGGAAGAACTGCACGAGGCCAGGTGACACGGATTTCACGGCAGAGATGGTGGGGAAGTCGTCATTACTGGCATCCAGGCGGGTTCGGGTGGAGAATGCGGAGGCCGGACCAGGACCAGCGACAAAAAGGCGTTGGGTGGAAGCAGTTGTGGATCGGGAAGGGGTGGCGTCGTCGGGGAAGGGTAAAGGAAAGGAGCGTGTGATGGAGGACAACGTGGAGGACAAGGCGGAGGATGCAGGGCTTGCGGCAGAAATCCGTGGGCTCCGAAAAACCATTCATTCCCTCATGAAGTGGCTTCGCTACAACATGGAGGGGATGGCGACCTTCAATGATGCATTGAAGAAGTCGCACCGGATAGTGGAGATCAAGTTCAAGTTCCAGAAGAAGCGGTGGGAGACGTACCATGGAGCATCAGCGCCGCAACCGGAGTTGGGCTCGGAAGCTGGGTTGGAGAATGAGAGGGCAAATGTCGGGCCGCAACCGGAACCGGAGAAGGCAGCGGATAAGGGGAAAGGGAAGGCAAGGGAAGCCGATGAGGTCGGAATGGACGTCAATGTCATCCTGGAGGTTTCGGAGAAGGAGGTTCTGGAGGAGGTGGAAGTTGGCCAGAAACCAGAGGCAGAGTTTGGCCAAGAGGCAGTGAATCCGGGAGATGCAGATTCAGAAAAACAAGTGGAAGAGGAATCGGGGAAAACAGTGGGGCTTGACCTGGAGGTCAATGGGCAGGAAGAGGAAACAATGCAGTAAATAGGAGTCAGAAGGGGAAAAGTAACATAATTAAATCGGAACCGTTTTCGGTGAAGTAATGTAGAAAGTTTTAGACCATGAAGTTGTTTTTTGTTGCTTTAAGATCGGAAAAAATGAAATGATCGGAAAAACGGAAAGCTCAGAACAACGGAAATGATCAGATCAATGGAAATGATCAGATCAACGGAAATGATTGGAAAAAGGAAATGATCAGAGAAAGGAATGATCGGAAAAATGGAAATGATCAGACAAACGGGAATGATCGGAAAAACAGAAAACTCGGAAAGACAAGAAACAGTGAATCAAGGATGTTTGAAGTTCAAGGGTGTCAGAGAATCGGGGTAAGTCGAAATCGGACAAATGTCGGGATTGACTCGGGATTGGACTTGTAAGGAATCATGAAGAAGTTGAGATGGTCGGAATATCGGGATGTGAATGGTCATAGATGTAGAAGGAGTTCCGGAATTGCAGGATGTAAATAGAAGCTTAGTAGGAGTGAAAAAATTGAAGCGTTGGGTTGGAAATTGTCAGAAAAGATCGGAGTTGGAGTGGAGGATTGGAATAGATAAGTTGTCAACATAGTGGCTACTCTCCCTTTAAGGTAGACGTCCCATTGTCTACCTCAGGCATCGGAAGGTAGGTAAAGGAGTTGAAGTGTCGGAGGACTGAAGGATTCATCGGGAACATATTGGCTTTTCTAAGGAGATGAACGGTGTCTTCTTGGAAATTTCTCGATAGTGGTCTTGATGTCGTCTAGTTGAAATCATTGTAATCACAGATTACCTGAGAATTCAGAGAATATCGGAAGTTTGGACTTGAAAGGGAACAAGAGGGGTGAATCGGAAGTTTTGGGATATTTGGCGAAGTGTTTGCAAGGGAAACAGAGTAAGGAAGACATGTAGGGAAGAAAGGGGTGTCGGAAAGGTAGGAATTAAAATGTTTTGGTGGAGTTGTGGTTTTGTTTTCGGAAACATTGGTAAGGTACTTGATATTCGGCCTGGAATATTGTCCTAATGGTTGAAGGGTAGGAATCATATCGGAAACGTGAGTCGGCAGATGTATGGATGGTGCATTCATGGAT
This sequence comes from Ramaria rubella, assembly GCA_015039355.1. Lineage (NCBI taxonomy): Eukaryota > Fungi > Basidiomycota > Agaricomycetes > Gomphales > Gomphaceae > Ramaria > Ramaria rubella. The sequence goes on from MU134525.1 coordinate 106,502, forward strand.
ACGAGGGTTTTAACAGTGCCTTTCAAGGGGGATCGTTATTGATTCCAAAGGCGGTTTGTCGGTTATTGTCCCATAACACGGAAATCGGTATTGATTACTAGACTTAGAGTTGGAGTAACTGCGTTGTATCTTGAATAGGAGGATTTGGAAGTCTGGAAGTCAGAGGTCGGAAAACTAAATTTTGGAAGTGGAAGGATGTCTTTGAGGAAGATTTGGTGTTCGGACTTGGAGATCATCCTGGGGTGTTCTCAAGGAAGTACAGATGTACTGTGCGGAATGTATCAGATGAAATCCTATAGCTAGAGTCTCGTTAACATGTTCTCGAGGTGGTTCTGGCATAACTAGATGTAAGGAAAATGATTTCCCAAAAGTGAGATTCTCTCCCTCTGATAGATGTGATCTTGTTGGAGTACGTGGTGGGATATTGATGATCACTTGTTGGGAATTGGAAGAATCAATGTAATGGATTTTCCTATCGGAAATGCGCCAAAGTTTCCACATTGTCATTGCAAGTTGAGGTTTCAACAAGCATTGACATTGGAAGTTATGGTGGGTTGGAGAATGTCACAGCGAAGTCGGATTTTCAGAGATTCAGAAAAATGCAGATTGCCAGTTTCCTAAAGACATGTCATAGAATTGAATCTTCTTGTTGAGGAGTGTGGAACTGGGTACTACCCAATACCCTGTCAATCAACAGATTGTAGTGGGTGGGTTAGTGGCGTTCCCAGCACATCAGAACAATTAGAAACAAGTGTCATTATACGTAATGTAATAGCAACCAGATTTTTCGCTCAACAGGAGGACGTGATTGGCGTGGATCGCCTACTGGGTGTTGCGACAAAATGTCGTTGGTGACGGAAGGATGGAGACCAGCAGAAAGTGGGAATCCAAAGAGATGGTGTTTAAACGTAATGATTGGTCGAAACTGTTCAGAAGGGTGATGTTCAGAGTTTAGGCAGAATTGTTGGAAGTGCAAAGGGTGTTTTCGGAAAGTGTCTGTGATGTTCTTGGTAAGGCACAAATAAGATGAACACGCATTTGTGCTCGAGAGTCTTTGAGCTGTCACTTTTGGGGATTCGGAAGGTCCTCTAAAGGGACCTTGATGTCAGAATCACTTAGTGTGACAGTTGTGGTTTGGGATTTTGCTTTCCTGGTGAAGCATGATGACCTCGGGCATCCTTTCACCTTATGACCAGGTCTTCCACAGTAGAGGCATAAATTTTGAACAATGCGTTGTTGTCTCTCCTGTAGTACTAACTTGCCGTCTTGTCTGAGGATGCCAGAAAGTTTTGGTGTCGGCAAAGTTGGAGTTTGGTCGGAAATTGCTGCCGTGTATTGTGATTCCTCACAAGGATGGTTGGAAGTCGCTTTGTTGATGCCACTTGGGATTAGGTTGGGTTTGAAGTCTTCGTCTGTGAGGCACTTGTTGAAAAAACTGGGGTACTCGTGAACGTTTGATGGGTTGATGACATTTTCAGTAGATGTGTCGGTGTCGTCAAAATCAAGTGTTTGAATTCGGGTTTCAGAAGACATTATAGAAATCAAGAGTGTCAGCTTGTAAATACTGTTAGGGATGTGTGCCGGATTTGACATCGGCTGTTAGGATTTGCCAGGTTCAATGTCAGGATCAGATTTGGTTGGAACTCTCCTTGACCGAGATCAGTAGTTGCAATATTTGGAAATGCGCGGAATACTGGATGACTCAGAAGTCAGAGATCCGAAGACTGATCTATACAGGTGTTGGCTTCAACTTATGGGTTGCACCCTCTTGGATTTCTAGTGCCCTGGTATTTTGGACTGAAGACCGGAGTGTTATCGGGGTTCCGGTTGGTCGGGTCTATTCGGAAGGTCAGTGCCAATGATGCGTTGAGACTTATTGGAGATGAGTGGGGGTTTCGGGTATTCGGGGATGGAATAGTCAATGTGGATGGAATAGGGGTAACAATAAATCAATATTGAGTAAGGGTTAGCTTTACTGGAAAGCGAGTGTAATCAAGGAGGGTTTGGAATGTCAGATGAGGTAGGGTTGGAATGATCAGAATGATCAGAATAATTGGGATAATTGGGATAATTGGAATAATTGGAATAATCAGGATAATTGGGATAATTGGGATAATTGGGATAATTGGGATAATTGGGATAATTGGAATAATTGGAATAATTGGGATAATCAGGATAATCAGGATACCGAACAAGGTTTGAAGGCCTTATTGCAGGTAGAAGTTTGGAGCGACGAAGTGTAATAAAGGTTGAATGATAGAGGATGGGCAGGATATATCAGGGTGTTATGAGTTATATTGGAATAACAAGTTGAGGTAACGAGATATGAAGGTTGTGAGATATGTGAAAGGGGTATAAGATATACGATAAGAGATGGAAGGTGATATGAAAGATAGTGATATGAAAGGTAGTGAAATGATACGATTTACAAGCTAAAGAAGCTTGATCAAGAGAAAACATATTTAAGACATGTGGGATTCTGAAATCGGGAACGGAAGATAAGGGTGCGTGATACAGAGTTCCAAAGTTGGAGCGAATACAGAAATCAAGATAAGATGTACAGGGATAATATTGAAATAGAATCATGACTAAGAATAATAAATGGTGACATGTTGGAAATAAGCGGAAAAGGCTTATCGGAATACATGCAACATCGGAATAACACGGGTCGGATCTGGGATCTAACATACCAAAGGAACGTGAGGGTGAATGGGCCGATCAAGTGTTAGACACTATCTACTCAGATATAACCGGTCCCAAAGCTGTCAGCAGGTGGTGCCCTATATATGCTGAATTTTATTGATGATTACTCACGATTTGCATGGGGCTATTTACTCTGACAAAAAAGCAATGCCAAAAGAATTTTCAGGGAATGGAAGGCCCTTGTTGAAAATGAAACTGTACACACCGTAAAATGTTATCAAACGGACAACGGGGGTGAATTTACATCAAAAGAGTTTGAACACTACCTACAAGAACAGGGTGTCGAGCATCAAACAACGGTGCCATACTCGTCAGCCCAAAACAGACCATTGGAAAGAATGCACCGAACTGTTATTGGGCATACTTGAGCAATGAGGTCAGATGCTGGACTTCCTTACAAACTGTGGGGTGAACTTGCGATGACTGCAGTATACTTGAAGAACAGAACACCTACCATTGCTCTGAAAGACAAAACACCTTACGAAGTGTGGACTGGAAGAAAGCCAAACTTGAACAACCTGCATGAAATCGGATGCAGAGTGTTCATCTTAAAGCCTGGTAACATGCTGAAGATTCAAAACAGGTCAAAGGAATACGTGCTGGTAGGGTACTCACAAAACTCCAAAGCATATTGATGTTATGATCCTCAAACGGGATGTATTGTTGTGTCAAGGGAGGTAGTCTTTATTGAATCGCAGGACCGACGAAGAGAGACCGTGATAGGAAATAATGACCCTCACAATGAGGACAAGCACGGAGACAAAAATGACAGAGAAAACTACAAGGAGAGCGGTTGGGATGAGAATAGAAATGAAGCTATACATCAAGACACTGATTGAGAATCTGAAGAGCATCAGGATGATCTGCCTGAAAGCCAACCTAGATGATCAAAACGACTTTGTGAGCCAACAGCAAACCGAGCTGAAGCTGAAGGACTCACCTGAATCACACGATTGGAGCATGCCATAGAGGATTCAAAAGAGGCTGGAAATAGAAGAAAGGCAGAAAAAGAAAGAAAAACTGAAGAAATGATCAGACAAACCTAGCTGTGGAGACCTGGATCCTGTTACTCGAGAACAAAGATGAGTGGATTGCAGTGGCATATGAGGATGATCCATGGAATTGGCAGGAAGCGCTGGCAGCAAAGGATGCTGCAGAATGGAAGCTGGGCTATCAAGAAGAGATGAATTCGCTCAAAGCGCACAATGTATGGCAACTTTTACCTTGCTCACTAGTCCCAAAGGGAAGGAAAGTCATCCCATCAAAGCCACACTTTACCTGAAAGCGGAACAAAAAAGGAGAAGTAACACGCTGTAAGGTACGAGTCACTGGGGGCATGAGCATATTTTTAGTGTAAAAAATGTGATAAAAATGCTTTTTCCTTACAGATTATTCAGTCACTGTTCTGGTTGAAAAATCTCCCAAAAATGCTGCTTTTTTTTATCAAGTTTTAGGACCTGAAAATCTGGTACATACTTCACATTTCTAGGCATGGGAAATGGATGTAAAATGTGAGAAATAATGAATTTACTCATTGATTTCATGCCACAAAAATGCAAGGACAATCTTGGTTTTCATTGACATTTTCAACAGAAAAGAACCAAAATTTATCCAAGATTTCATAGTAGAAAAAAGGTGAAAAAATTAGTAAAATATATGAGATTTTCATGAGATTTTTCAAAACTATTAGCCAATGAATAATCCAACATTTTTCTTTAGTTTTTGCAAGGAAAAACCTGATGGATAAATGTTTATCCAATGGATAATCATTCACCCATAGGCAATATATAACAAGTTTTCTGAACCGAAAAGGCAATGAAAAAGTCAATGGATAAGAGTTTATCCCTTGGATAATCATTCACCCATAGGCAATATATAACAAGTTTTCTGAACTGAAAAGGTAATGAAAAAGTCAATGGATAAGAGTTTATCCCTTGGATAATCATTCTGCCATAGGCAGAAAATTTACCCCATATGGAAGAATGATTATCCAAGGGATAAACTCTTATCCATTGACTTTTTCATTGCCTTTTCAGTTCAGAAAACTTGTTATATATTGCCTGTGGGTGAATGATTATCCAAGGGATAAACTCTCATCCATTGACTTTTTCATTGCCTTTTCGGTTCAGAAAACTTGTTATATATTGCCTATGGGTGAATGATTATCCATTGGATAAACATTTATCCATCAGGTTTTTCCTTGCAAAAACTAAAGAAAAATGTTGGATTATTCATTGGCTAATAGTTTTGAAAAATCTCATGAAAATCTCATATATTTTACTAATTTTTTCACCTTTTTTCTACTATGAAATCTTGGATAAATTTTGGTTCTTTTCTGTTGAAAATGTCAATGAAAACCAAGATTGTCCTTGCATTTTTGTGGCATGAAATCAATGAGTAAATTCATTATTTCTCACATTTTACATCCATTTCCCATGCCTAGAAATGTGAAGTATGTACCAGATTTTCAGGTCCTAAAACTTGATAAAAAAAAGCAGCATTTTTGGGAGATTTTTCAACCAGAACAGTGACTGAATAATCTGTAAGGAAAAAGCATTTTTATCACATTTTTTACACTAAAAATATGCTCATGCCCCCAGTGAGTTGTGGTGTGGCAAAGGGGTATACACAAGTAGCAGGGATTGATTTCCAAGAGACCTTTCCATCTGTAGCGCAGCTAGAATCAGCTAGGACAATTCTCCACATTGGAGCTACCAATGATTGGGAAATCGATCAATTGGATGTCAAGACCACTTTTCTTCATGGAGACCTGGATGAGGAAATCTACATGAAACAGCCAGAGGGAATGGAGGAAGCTGGCAATGAGGAATGGGTATGCAAGCTGGACAAGAGTCTATATGGATTCAAGCAGGCTGGACAGCGATGGAGCATAAAGCTCCACAAGAGTATGATGAATGAAGGCTGGACATGTGTTGCAGTGGAGCACAGCATGTACATTCACAAGTCAGACCATGGCATGTGCATAACAGCAATCCATGTTGATGATATGCTCCTAACGGCCAGTACAAAAACAGTGATGGATAATGCAAAAAAACGGACTTTGAAAGTATTCTGAGTTGCAGGACTTGGGACCGATCAAGTGGCTGCTTGGGATCCACGTTGAAAGGAACAGAACAACCAAAACGATCGAGCTGTCACAGACGGCATACATTGAAGAAGTTGTTTCCTGTTTTGAGGCATAGAACACCTTCAAAGTCACAACCCCACTGGATGTAAGTGCTAATCTCTCAAAATCAATGAGTCCAACCACGGATGAATAAAAGAATGCCATGAAAAGCATACCATACCGTTTGGCCATAGGATCATTGATGTATGTGTCTGTGGCAACCTGGCCAGACATTGCTTTTGCAGTACACAGGCTCAGCCAGTTTCTTGAAAACCCTGGGAAACCACACTGGATGGCAGCACACTTCGTGTCATACACTATCTGAACATGACAAAGAATCTAAAGCTTACCTTAGGAGGAGAGTTCCCCATTACTCTGCATGGATACACAGATGCCGATTGGGCATCGAATGTCAATGACCAATGATCTGTTTCAGGCTACGCATTCTTGCTGGGCAGTGGCGTAATCTCGTGGAATTCAAAGAAGCAACTATCTGTTGCGAGTTCATCATGTGAAGCTGGGTATATCGCAGTTGACCATGCCACAAAGGAGGCTGTATGGCTTCATATGCTGCTAAATCTCCTGGGATACAAACAAGAAGGACCCACAAAAATCAACTGTGACAATACTGGCACCATCTCACTGTCAAAGGATGGCTCCTCACATTCATGCACAAAACACATTGATATCAAACATCATTATATTCATGAACACGTAGAGGCTCATGATGTATGCTTCCAATATCTCAATACTGAAGATATGCCCACAGACATACTTACAAAGGGACTACCACATTCTGGAGATTCATTGAAATGTTGGGTCTACGGTGATGCAATGGGCGAGGATTGAGAATCTGTCTGTCCATTGAGGGGGTATGTTAGAATTTGACCCACAAGGACCCATCTGGTTCCAAGTATCATATCATGTGACGTTCGAGTCCTCTTTTCTCAGTCATTATAATACATTTGAGAAAAGAGGTAAGTGACATGTATCAACTCACAAGTATATATTAATCATATGTTCTAGTCTGAGTAGGATTAGGTAAATATTGAAGTCGTTATAATACATCTGAGAAAAGAGTCTGATTAGGATTAGACTTCAATAAGCTGTAGCATACATAAGCAGGAGAAATACCTGTCCACTATACAAGTGGCCATGGCCGCCCATGGTTGGTGATTCTAGGCAGGTGGTCGAGATCCATAGTCTAGGCCAATTCTGGCGCTAGCTATGTCACATGAGTGGATGTGTAGGTTGTGTTGTATCTCTCTCTCTTTCTCCTTCCTCTCACACCTCTTTAACTTCAACTAACACAATCTTAGTTCCACATGTCGACCAGACTGAAAAACCCCCTACTATAATCGTACATCTTCGCACTTCTTAAAACTCAAAATCAAAAAGGTACTAAGCGGAGACATGGAGAAAGTGATGATTCAATGATTGACGCTGGAAGGTCGTCATGTCCGTTCGGGTTGGACGGAAATGTCGGGATTGTAACCTTTGTTAGCAAAGAACAGGGAGACTCCTGTTGTCGCATTTGGAGTGTTGTTCTAGGCGAATTCTGCAATTGGAAGAAGTTCAGTCCAATTGTCTTGTTGATAGTTACAATAAATGCAAAGGTATTGCTCAAGAGTCTGATTTGTTTGTTTGGTTTGTCCATCGCCTTCAGGGTGATACCTGGAGGTGAAATGGAGATTCATGTTTAGCGCCTTTCCGAGTGTGTGGAAAAAGGAAGACACGAATTTGGAACCTCAATCGGAGGTGATGTGAGTCAGAACACTGTGCTTGGAGAAGACATGGAGAACAAAAAGCTGAGTGAGCATCGGAGAAGTGATCGTTGTGACTGTTGGAATGAATATCACTTGTTTTGTGAGTCTGTCAATGATAACGAGGATGCTGTCAAAACCCGATGAAAGTGGAAAGCGGCTCAATGAAATCCAAGGATATGGAATTCCATGGTCTTGGTGGAATTGGTAAATGCTTGAGGAATCCATAAGGCTGGTGTCGTTGGGATTTTGATCACATACATGTTGTACAGGATTTGACATTAGAGATAACGAAGTCTCAGAGTTTCGGCCATGTATATTCACGTCAGATGTTCCCGAGAGTCTTGTTTTGTCCAAAATGTCCAGAGATCTGGTGGTCGTGCAGATATTGTAAAATGCGGAGTCGGAGGTTGTTAACGTCGGGAACGTAGATTCGGTTGTTGAGTCAGAGGAGTCCTTGAGGATCAACTGACCATTGGGGTGTCGGAGGATTTGCAGGATAGTCCAAAATTGCGGGATCAGAGGAGATGGATTGTCAGATTTCTTCATGGAGTTTCTCGAAGTCCATGATGGTGACTGCGCAGAGGATTGTGATGTTAAGGGATGTGGCTCGGAGGGACAATGACAGCTGTTTCTTAGTGAAAACCAGGTGGAAATTGTGTGGGTTAACGCTGGCATAGTCGCTGCTCCCCTCTTTAGGATAGACATCCCATTGTCTAGTTAAAGAGTTGGGTTTTTGTTCTGAGTTTTCCCGGGTCAGAATCAGATAACGAGGTTGAACTGACATAGGTATTCCGACCATTGTACTTGTCATCGGGTTAGAAGCTTGGTGGTCACGAAATATTCAAGGTTCTTGTGGTTGGTTACAACATCAATGGTGGAACCGGAACCTTTGAGGTAGTGTCGCCAAATCTTGAATGCTTCTAAAATAGCAAAGTAATTCTTTGTCATGGATGTCATAGTTTAATTCCAGGGCTGTAAAAGTTCTGGAATGAAAAGCTACAGGGTGAATTTTGCCATCTTCCAGAGAAATGATAGAGAGGATTGCTGGGAGGGCGTAGTCCTGAAGCATCGGTTTCCATGATGAGTTGACAGTCAGGAATCCGGTGCGTAAGGATCGGAGCTGTAGTGAAGGCTTTCTTGAGTGTTTCAAATGATTTCTGACACTCATCAGAGAAGTTCCACTTTACAGTTTTCCGAGTGAGTCGGGTAAGCGGAATTGCAATGTTGGAGTAATTATGAATGAAGTGTCGGTAAAAGTTCACAAAGCCTAGGAAGGATTGGATATCTTTTACTTTTCAGGGTTCGGGCCATTCTTGGATTACTTTGATTTTATCGTCTGCCATTGAAAGTCCTTCCAGAGAGAGTATGTATCTGAGATTTCCACTCGTCGCCCTCTCTAATGCGGACTAAATGGTAAGCATGTCGGAGATCAATTTTGCTGTAAATCCATGCTTTTCTGGGGCTTTCCAGGAGGTCGCAAAGTCGGGGAAGCAGATATTGGTCTTTTTTCATGATTTTGTTAAGACCACGGAAATTGATACAGAGTCGGAGCCCACCTAATTTTTTCTTTGTGAATAGTACCAGAGCACTGTGCGGAGAAAGTGAAGGGCGGATGAATCCTATGGCTAGTGCCTCGTCAATGAACTTTTGGAGTGTTTCTACCTCAACTGGAGATAGGGAATAAATGGTTCCCAAGGGGGGACACTCTCCCTCTATCAAGTCAATCTTGAGATCGTATGGTCAATGATTGGCGAGGATTTCCACTTTCTTCTTGCTGAAGACGTTGGAAAACCCATGATATTCTGATGGAATGCTGTCGAGATTGGCTGTTGGATCGGGGTTTGGGGAAGTGTGGATGATGGAAGCAGATCTTCCTTTCGGAAATACGCATAACTGAAAGATCTCCTCATTGCCTAGTTTGCACAAGTGAGCGAACACAGAAGCAGGGACTAGGTCGATAGGTGAGTCTTGTTCGGATGTCAGAGGGGTCTCTGCGCGATTGGATTTCGGGATTCTGGAGACCACAGAGGTGGTTTTCACAGAGAGTGACATTGGAATTGAATCTTGCTGCTGAGGAATGCAGAACGATATACTACTCAATACCCAGTCAATCAACGGATTGTAGCGGGTGAGCCAGTTGTGTCCTAGCACAACAGAGCAGCTGGAATCAAGCGGTGTTACATACATAGCAACAACTTTATTTTTGCCAGACGGAAAGCAGATTGGCATATTGATAACCTGCGTGATTGAGACATTAGAAGTGCCATCAAAAAGTTTTAGTGGAATTTGCGGGATGTTGTGGAACTCCAGCAGAAGCTTGGAAGCGAATGATGAGGCTATAAAACAGTGAGTGGAACCGGAGTCCACGAGAGCTTGAATGTTAGTATTCGGAATAATGTCGGAAGTCAGCCGTATAGTAAGAGAATCGTATTTTGAAAGAGCGGAAGCATTGAGTCGAACCTCGGAAAACGCACAGATGGAATCAACGCAGCTCTGGGTCTGTGCGGAGGTCTCAGAGCTGCTTGTTATTTTTTTAAATCCATAACGGCCACAGGTTTGGCCTTGGATTCAGGTTTGCTCGAAATTGCGGAGGCCGCCTCAGGCCTTCGATTGAGCATTAAGAGAGGTTGATTGTGGACAGTCCTTTGCGATATGCCCAGGTTTCCCACAGAACATGCAAAGGTTTTGGTCCATGTGTCGCTGTCTCTCCTGTTGCATTAGTTTTCCATCTGTTCTGAGTATGTTGGGAATATCCAGAGTTTTTCAGAAATTCAACGTGGAGGACTGAGGTTTGGTAGGGGAGGCAGAAGCCGAACTGTTGTTGTTGGTCGTCCTCTTCTGCAATTGGTTCGATCGGGATTCTTGCTTGTCCGATTTGCTGCTGTTACCAGAGTGGTTATTGTTGGAAGTGGTGGTGCAGTTGACTTCGCCTCATCGTTCCCAATAATGGCTATCGATGGTTTGCGCAAGTTGTCGGAGTTTCGGAAGCATGTCGGCTTTGTCTCGGGTTGCAAGACTATCTTTAATACGATCAGGAAGTTTAGTATAAAAAACTTCTATGAAGGGCGGCGTTGCCCCAATTGACTCTAGCGGCTAGGCGGTTGAACTCTACAATGAACTTCGTGATGCATTGGTTGTCGCGCATTTGGAGATTGTCGAGTTCGGTTTCTGCATCGCCGACAGGATCGCAAGCTCTGAAATTCTCTCAGAGTACCATTGTGAAGTCCCGATAGTTTGTAAGCCAGGGCGGGTCTTGGAAGGCATCGTCGTCTAAAAGTTCAGGCTCGAAAAAATCTAAAGCCATCCCTTTTAAAAATGAGATAGCGTAAGTAACTTTTGCTTTGTCACAGGAAAAGGTCTGAGGATGATTGCAGAAGTGGAGCTTGCATTGAAGGAGGAAGGGATGGAGTTTTCGAGAATCCAATCCATCGAAGGTGTCGGGTTCATGGAGCTTGGTTTTTTCGGTTTGACCCTTGTTCGGAGTTCCCATGTGCTTGGCTATCTGTTTTAAAGCTTTTAACATAGCCTTCCCTTCATCTTCTTGATCATCATTGTCGTCCTTGTTGTTGTTGATGTTGTTGTTGTCACCAGGGTCATCTTCCGGTTCGTTATTCGGGAGGCTAGATCTGGGGTCTGTGATTCTGGTGACAGTACGGGATCTGGTAGAAGGCATAATGAATGGATCAAGAGTTTTAGTTCAAATATACTGTTATGAACTGGATTTCTTCTCGTCAGATGTTGGAATTGTCAGAATGCTGGAGTTCGGGATTGAAGTAAGAAATCAAGACATACAGACGTTGGCTTCAACTTATAGGTCGCGTCCTCTTGGATCCTTTGTGTCCTGGTATTTCGGAAGGTCGGAATGTTGGAGAAGTCAGACAAGATTGGAGAGTCAGATAGGACTTAGAAACAGAAGTGAGAAGTTATCAAGTCAAGGGTGGTCCATATTCCAACTGATTAACGAGTACATGGAGGAGTCGTATATAATGAATTGATACAATCCAAATCGGAAAGACACGAACATGGAAATCCAAAATGGAGCGAAAACAGGATTGGGGTAGAAAGTAAATATGGACATAGGACCGAAGATGTAGATCTTTGATGAAAATCTCAATATAGATGGGATGCAGATAAGCAAGAAACAGGTGGAAGAAGTCAGAAATACGAATCAGAATATGTCGGAGAAAAGCGGAAAAGCTGAGAAGGAATCTGGGTTCTAACATCCTCTACCCATACTCTCGCGTGAGCCTGTCAAGCCCATGTCAGAATCATGAGCAGACCCACAGACAGGAGCGAGAGGCGACGTGAACAGAAGACACTCACTCCTGAAAGTGCAGCCAGTGCACAATATACTCAGGGACATCCTCGATGGCGTCTTTAAGGTAGAACCATTACCGATGTCCAAATGGCTGCGCGTG